>BQNB010034856.1:2439-51301 GCA_026074375.1 Tanacetum coccineum
TTAAACGTTTTTGTTTATTATTGTTTAATTTAACTTCCTGCACTCTCAAATCATTTCTCTCCTTCTAACTCAAATCTTCCGACTCTATCGATTTTCCAGTACAGCCTCGTTGGGGATAAACGACCCGGGAACACTCTATACTACTTCTCGGTATCATTGATTGTGTTTTAGATTACACTTACTATATATTTTATATTTTATATATTATATATATTCTAAGGTGTAGTTTAGACGGATCAATATCTCTGTGAAATAGATCCTGAAAAGCATCAAGGTAAACCTGTAATTCATTAAGAATTGGTTTAACTTGTTTTTGACAAAACTCAATACGTTCAATCTCTGCCGGTGATGTGTAAAAAATGCTTACCCTTTTACTGTTCTGTTTTATTAACAGAGACAACTTTTCAAAACCAACTTTTATGTTGTATAACTCTTTGATCAAAGGTGACTCACTCGGCATACTTTTTGTTTCCAGAATCTTAACAGAATCTTTAACACAGGGAATAGAAGAAGATGAAAAATATGTTTGCTCAGCAGAAAGTTCTTTTTGAGGAACAAAGTCTTTATAAAGTTTGTTTAACTTTTCGTAGTCGATTGGTTGAATCTTTAACTCTTGAACTTTTTCATCTTTTTGAAACTTATTCATTTTTAATTGACTCTTTTCAACATCCTCAAAAGTTTCCTCAGAATTAAACACATGCAGTTGTTCATTTTTATCACAAAGTTCAGAAGCACGATACAACTTAGGAATTTTAGCAGAAGCTTGTGAAAGAACAAAAGGACCGTTATATCCCACACCCGACTTATGTAAGTTGTCCTTAAAAGCTTTTTGTTCACTTGTAAGCAACCGAAGTGTGTCAGTTGATCTGCCCATTTTACAAACAACGTTTTCAAGATCTTTGATTTTATCTTGTAACTGAATAATATCATTAAGATATTTTTTCTCTTTGTCACGTTGTGTTTGTTTGAAAATCGTTTGTGTCTTTTGAAGTAATTGAATTATTTCCTCGTTTGATCCCATTTTTTCTGATTTAATCACAATGAACCCAAAAATTTCCGACACAAACTTCAAAACTTTCGATCCAAAATATCCAACACGAGCCAAAAAAAATTTCAACACAAATTATAATCACTCTCGAAAAATCTATCTGCAAGTAAAGAAAAACGTGGTCAAATTTCAACTCAAATATCAATCAATTCTCGAAAAATCTTTTCTCAATAAAAACCTTGAGCTAAAAATATAGCAAATCTCAACCCATAATTTAACACGCTCGATTAAAACCGATGGCTAACACTTATACCTCAAAAATTTTAAAACCAAAATCTTAACTCTCAACAATTCACCAAATGCAACAAATTATAACTCTTGATGTATCTCACAAATTTTAAACCCATGAGTGCGTGACACAGATTTTCTTGATATACACACATGGCCCAGCTTTATATTGAATAATGAATGCCAAAATACCCGGCCCAATCACACAAACTCTTACCCTAAAAAACATGATATAAAACTTTGAGAAACCCTAACCTTATCTCAGCTAAAACATGCCTCTTTTTGGTTTAAGACACACAGATACAAACACAAACCCTAATGTTCACACACACTTTTCATGCCTCTCTTATTTCTTATATTCTCACTCAGACAAACACCACTACTCTTATCTTTTCATACAATCTCACTTGAATGAAATCTTACACAAATCCTAACCCTCGCAATAACAACACGCTACTTTTTTCTTTGATAAACTCACAGATCTTAAACAAGATTTGTCTATCACTCCACTCTTTCTTTGCAAGACTCACCACAACATATACACTGCCTTCGTCACTTTAAGATTATTGAAGCAAACACACAAGTAGGTCAATCTTTCTTTGTTTCTTGTATTTTCTTGTACCCACCGAAACAAAAGAAAGTCGGGAACACACTTGTTCTTGAGATTTCTTTTATGATTTCGAATAGAAAAAAGAAGCAAAGCTTCAAAATTTAATCAATGATGATGATTTCATTCGAAATAATGATTAGAAATCTGTTATGGAAAATCGAGTGAAAAATCTAAGATCAATTCTTTTTATTTTGCATTTCTAGTAATATCGAATGAAAGATAAAGATTGAAACTTTTGTGTTTTGATTTTTCGTTTATGTTTAAATTGAAACAAAAAGAGAGGAGGAACACTTTTTGTTCTTTTTCTTTCTTTTATGATTTTCGAAAAGTTTAAATGAAGTAAAAAACTTCAAAAATCTGATCAATGATGAGATGGGTTAAAGAGATGAGAAGATCTTAAAAGATCTTTTAAGCTCAAAAGAGTTGAACATGAAAAACCCGATCTGAGATCTTTTTATATGTTTGATTTTCTGTTTTGATTTTTTGGTGAATTTGAGATGGTGAAGAGGTTGGTTTGAGTTTTGAGTGTTGACCGAGTTTGATGTTCTTGAAAACATTCTTGTTTGATGATAAGTATTTGTTTGAAAACCTTAAGACCGAATTTGTTTGTTTGATTGTGTTTCGAAACTGAGATCAATGATGATGAAAAATTGAGATCTATTTCGAGTTTGGTTCCGAGTATATTTCTGGGATTGAGTTTCTTGATTCTTGTTTCCGAGTTTGGTTGGTACATATCAGTTTTCGAGTTTGATTTTTCTGTTGTGAGATAGATAACTGAGTTTGATTTGAGCATCCGAGATTGGATCGATGTATGGATTTATATTCTAAGATCTATGAAAAAATATGACTTGTCTTTTCTGATCTTGAATATTTTCGAGAATGATATTAGATCTGTGATGATTTGACTTTTTTTGTGTTAAAAGTGCTTTAAGATATTGGAAACCTTTAAGCACAAACACACAAAGATCAAGAGTGAGATCTATCTTCTGTTGAAATCGAATTTGACAAGTTTGACCAAAAGTCAACACCGAGTTTGACCAATCAACTACTGAATTTGAAAATCACAACTGTTTTTATTGAATTTGACTACTGATTTTGAAAATAAGCACAAATAAGCAATTTTTGAACTAATCTTGCCACGATTCTTACGATAAAACCGTAAGCAATCAATTTTGGTTGTATAAAACACAACTGAAATTAGCAAAATATGCACAAAATAAGCTAAATTGACTGTTTGACCAAAAATAAGCAGTTTTGACTCAATAAGCACAGCAGATCAGGACTGAAAAAGCACACGAAATAAGCATATCTGAACAGAATAAGCTCAAAATAAGATCAAAATAAGCTGCTGGAATAAGCTGTCGGAATAAGCAATCTGAATAAGCTCTCCAAAACACCACTAAATCGCTCCTGCAGCTCTGATACCACTTGATAGGTCTGAAAATCAAGATCAATAAGCAATATAGTGATAATCTAGAGAGAGAAAGTAAAGAGAGAAAGAGGGAGGAGGAAGATTAGAGAAAAGATTAGAATGAGATTAAGAAACATCTAGAGACACACCTCACAAATGAGGAGGTGGAGGGGTATTTATACCCAATTACAATATGAGCATGAAGTCCTTGTCTTTTAGACTTTTACCATTTAGCCCCCTTGTCTTTTAGACTTTTTCTATTTAGCTATGTCTTGTGACTTTATTTTAGTCACGAGCCTTTCACTTACCCTATTACACAATATTATTATTCTATTTATTACAAAACTTCTATCTTAATAAGATCGTCACTTTTATCAATCCTAACAGACCTTAAAGCATTGTAATTTTGACCTTAAGATCGCGGGTGATCACCGAAAAGTTCAAATAAATAAATTAAATGAACTCCGGGATCAAGCCTACGAGAACTCTTCAATCTATAAAGAGAAAATGAAGAAGATTCATGACTCCAAGATTAAGAACCGCGTTTTCAACGTTGGTGATCGAGTTCTTCTCTTTAATTCTCGATTAAAGATTTTCTCGGGCAAGCTCAAAACCCGTTGGACCAGACCGTTCACCGTTGCTTAAGTTTTCTCTTATGGAACCATCAAGTTATCTCAAACTAACTGACCAAATTTCAAGGTGAACGGTCATAGACTTAAACATTATTTTGGAGGGGACATACCACCGATGGTTGTCCCGGATCTCCAAACCTTCCCCATGGACCACTAAATTCGGGGTCGAGTCAGGCTCGTGACTCGGTTAAAAAAAACAAGCGCTTCGTGGGTGGCAACCCATGCTTATCCCTAGTAGTAGTATATAGTATAATAATTATGAATAAGTGTGATGTGAGGAGGCTCGCCTCTTCCTTTCTCGTGTTTCGTGTTTTGTGTTTTATGTCAAGGATTGTCCGGATTATGAAGACTCTCATGCTCATGGTTTTGTCCATCGTTCACTCGATCTTCAATCCTTCGCATGCTTATATATGGGAATCCGATATCCTAGATCTTAATAATTAACGTTTATCTATTAGCATAAGTAACAAACGGCTTAAGATTTGCGTAAAGACCCTTTAATATTTGGATTATACCTTGAAATTAGTATGGGCGTGATAGTCTCACATTGAGGACAATATTTAGTTCTAGTATGGGGGGGATTTTTCGATTTGATCTTACTTGCATTTTCCTTGTCTTCACGTAACCCCGTTTTTCCATCAAAAATAGCACAAATATGCCAAAATTAAAAAAAATAAGTGTTTTGACACATAGTTTTGTCTTTTTAACCATAAATTTTGACTTGATCGAGCATGTTGCGCTCTAGCTTTCCCCTTAACTTATATAAATTTAAGCTTTTGCTAGTCTTTTATACAAGAAGCTTTAAAACGCGAGTTCTAGCTTGAAAAAAGCCAAGAGTTTGCAAGTTTCCATGATAGACTTTAAATATGCAAAGCTTGTTTTATTAGACTAAGCATTCGCGAATCTTTTTATTAAAGATTTTAAATTTGCGAAGAACGAGAAATGATAGAGTTTTATATAAGTTAGATGCTAAACATAGAGTAGTTGGATCTCTTTAGAGCTCATAGAAGTTAATTATGGCTTTTTGCTCCCATCAGCTTAATAAACGTTATATAATTGTTGAATAAATAAAGTCACTTTGGTTTTTGCGATTCTTAGTTTAAATCACTTCGTAGAGATTCCTTCTGATGAAATTAAGGTACACATCGAGGTTTTGTCAGTGTTGTGGGGAAATAGGCTACCGATTCCTGACGGCTCGCTACCGTTGTCTAGGTAGTTAAAAGACCACAGGACTTGAAATTTGGCTATAATAATAATAGTAATAATAAACCAAAGCCGAAATAAGACTTTTGGATCATGGTCGGCTCGCATACCTATGTGACAGTCGTTTAAAGGGTGGAGGTAATAATAATAATAATAAAAACTATGGGCTGATAAAAGTTTACTGCCTCTTGCCGGCTCACAACCGATGTGGCAGTCTTCAAAAGAAGGCCCATAGTAAGAATAATAATCCAAGACTGAAAAAAGTTTGCTGCATCTGGTCGGTTCGCTACCAATGTTATAGCCTTAAAAAAGGTCGAGGATCTCTGAGGTCGAAATAAGACTCCTGAACCATGGTCGGCTCGCATACCGATGTGGCAGTTGTTTAAAGGACCGAGGTTTAATAATGTTGCTATAATAATAATAAGACTAAAAGCCAAATTTCGACTCTGGGGTTATCTAAATAAAGCCTCCGTCTCTGGACTCGTAGTTGAGTTGTTTCGGATAAAATAAAAAGGATAACCCCTAAATCATGCGAAATTAGAACCTTAAAGTGGACCTTATTCTCATCATATCGTCTCTTTAGGAAAGGATTTCAAACTAATTGTGGTCTAAACCGGGTTTACTTTATATGAATAAGAATTTAATTTATTTGTCACCAATAATAATAAAAACTTTAGAGGATTTAGGAATAAGGGAGCGGAAAGTAGCTATGCATACACAATTAGCATTTATGAGTAGTGTTAGCATTTTAACTTGTATTTGACATTGATTTTGTTGGGCGAGTGAAAAATCAAGGACGATGAATTTATCCTTTTAGTGTTTCTTGTTCCGTGATCCTTAAAGTTATGATATGTATGAATGATAATAATAAATGCATAAAAATGGTAAAACGAGGGGCTTTTCAAAATCAGTGATTTCTTAATCTCCTTAGATAAACACTTAGCTACTTTTCGAGGTAATTAGTCTAAGGGAGTTGAAATTTTTTGTTTTCTAAGTGTGTATTTATGACATTGCATGAGGACACGACAATAGCGTAGTATGGGGGATTTTGATAGGTGCTTAAACACATATCTTTTATTTCTCATTTTCAAGCTAAAAGACCAATAATGACCAATAATTCATGTAAAATACATTGTATATGTTTGTTTTGTCAAATGCATGGTGCAGGTGACGGATATGTCAAAAATGGACAAAAATTAAGCAAAACAGAAAAAATCCGAGCACGGGATTGGAAGAGTGCAAGAAATCAAAGCCGAAGGCGTATACATCTTTAAATGGACCAACTCGAACCTATTTAATGGGCCGGGTCAGCCCATTAAGATTAATACTAAACAAACATAAGCCTTTTTATAAACCTTGTATCAATAATCCAAGTCCAAATCCATTTATCATTTAAACCAAATCCTGGCCCAAATAAAACAACAAAAGCCCAAACCAATCCCTATACCTTGACCAAATCAAACTTATAACAAAAAGAGGGTCAAAGTTACTGTATACCATCCTCCTCCCTCCCGTTTTGTTATTACTGCAACACATTAGTGAAGAGTAAAACCAATTCACCCTCACACACGCTCAATTAAACCTCTTTTAGAAGCTTATCTGACACGTCTGATGCACCCTTGACACGTTGGCAATCCCTAAGTACCTCATTGGTTGATGATGCGTGAAAGTGATCTAATGGTAGAAAGGGATGGATTGGAAGGTTGATATGATCTAAGAGCTAAGATTGGATGATGAGGGATTGGAGACGCTCCTAGAGGTTCTGGATCCTTCCCCTCTTCACTTTAAATAGAGGAGGCCTCACACAGCTTTAGTCGTCTAGCTTTTTAGTAGTGTAGTAACTTGTAGTAGCTTATTTAGTGTTTTAGCTTATTGTTCTTTTTTATAAATGTAATTTTCTTCTTAAAGCATTGTAATCTCTTTAATATTAATAAAAAGTTCATTTTCATTTAATAATGTTTGCATTTTGTTTTCATTTTAATGCTATTAATGTTTAAATGTGTTTAGAATGTCTAAAATAAGCTCAATAAGCTCTCTTTATTACTAATAAGCTAGTTTTCATTCAGTTTAGCTTTCTAAAAGCTAAACTGAATAAAGCATTCACTCAAAATACCTCAAACAGTTGAATAAGCCACTTGGAAGATAAGCCAGTAAAGGAAGGGCTTATTCAGGGCTTATTTCTTAAGCAGCTTGTAGATTTAAGCTCTTAATGAGCAGTTTAGATCCATGTTAAGCTGGGATCAAGGTACAATTACTTTTCCTACTTTTTAAGCTCAATTTCTGTTTCTGCTTATTACTGCTTATTGTTTTCTTATTCTGTTCTTAATATGTTCTAATATAGCTTATTGTGTTTAGTTTTAGTCTAAAATAGTATAGAGTTGAGTTTTCTTAAAATTTGCTTTGTTTTTAGTCATTTTAGCTTATTAGTAGAGCTTATAGTTAAATGCTTATTTTCCTTAGGTTTTTGCTTATCTGTCTTAGTCATGAATTGTTCTTAATCTGTTTTCATAGTTTGAGGGTTTCTAAGGTCTGATTTAAGTTTAAAATGAAAAATCAAAATTTAAAGGGGTGTTTGGCATAAGCAATCTAAAAGGTTTAAAAAAGTATGCAAACTGCTTTTGGTTCTTAGATCAATTTTGATAAGCTCTAATTAAGTCTATAAATTAGTTTTCATTAGCTTAAAATAGGTTTTGTCAAGTTTGTAAGGTTTTCTTATCAAAAATCTAGATTTGCTAGTCTTAATGTGTCTAAATCTGCTTATTGGTTAATTTCTTCATAGGAGTTCTTAAGATGTGGTTTTTGAAAATCTCAAATACATCATCACAAATCTGTTTTAAGTCATTTAGGTTTGATAGCAACTTTAATCATTTTAGCTTAAAAACAGTTTAGTAGTATTAGTGTTTTAGGGTCTAAGTTTGCAGATTAATTGTGGTTAAATGTTAGTTTATCTTTTATAAATTTTGAATGTTTTTAGCTTATTGTAGTCTAAGATTAAGCTGTTTTAAGTTTTTAGTTTGTCAAAAGAATGTTAGAGTCTTAAAAATTGAGTTGAATCAGCACAAAAATAAAAACAAAAGGTCAAGTATGCAGTATGTGTTAACCTAGGATTTAGCTTATTTAGTTGTTTATTTTAGTTTGATTCCAGTTTGTTTTAGCTTATTGAGTCATGTTCCTTATCTGTTTTAAATTTTTAGTCTTAAACTTTGCTTACTGAGTCTAGGATTTAAGCTTAAAATCTGTCTTCAAGTTCAAAAAGCAAAAAATAGTAGTATAAACTGTCTTTCTCAACTTTCAATTCTAGCTTATTTACTTAGCCAAATTGCTTACTTTCAACTTATTTGAGTTTTTCAAGTAATAATTTCAATCTGTTTTCAGCTTATAGTTATTTTTTAGTGCTTATTAGGTCTTTAACCTTAGCTAAAAATCTGTCAAAATGCCTTTAAGTTCCTGTTTAAGCTAGTTGTCTTAGTGTCTTTTAGATGATTTTCAGCTTATTTGGTTTGCTTAAATCTAATCTTTTGAGCTATAAGGTATAAGTCTTAAGCTGTTTTCACTTTTTAGCTTTTTCTAAGTGCTTATTAGTTTTCTTTTTAGCTTAAAAAGTTGTTTAAAAGTTCTTTGAATTTGTTTTCTCTTTCGGCTGTCTTAATTCCTTGAGTGCTTTTCCAGCTTACTTTCTTGCTTATTTCTATTTCTTGTAGCTTATTAAGTTAGGATAGTATCTACTTTAGCTTATTTTGTTTCACCTTTAGCTTATTAGTCTTAAAAACCAAATAGATTTAAGCTAAGTATTCCTAAGTGTTAATTGAGCATCTGGCACCCTTTTATAGCTTTTTCTAGCTTATTTTTTAGTTATGTCAAAAAGCTCTTTATTAAAGTTTCTTAATTTAGCTTATTTTATAGTTTTATCAAAAGAAAAAAATGCTTTATAAAAAAAGAAAGGTCACAGGGGTCGAACCTGTGACCTCTCCTTCACATACCAACACCTTTACCACTATGCCCTGACGTCTTTTTCATAAACATTTGGTTTCAATTGTTTCTTATATGCTTTTTAGGATTAAGCTTAACAGCTTATTTGAATTTTTAACAGCTTATTAGAATAAGAGTTTTCATCCATTTTTTAGAAACCTTAGGAATAGTGTTAAGCATTTTTAGGAATTTTCCTAAATTTTTATAAAATAGTTTAGTAATTTTTATTAATTTTCTAGATTAAAAGTGTTTTAAATTGTTTAAAAATATAAAAAGTTACAAAAAAAATATATTTTCTGTTTTGAAAATTATTTAAATGCATTTAAGTTTAAAATTTATCATTTTAAATTTTTAGGTTTTAAATTTGCGTTATTTGGTTAATTGGTCGCGTTTTTAATTCTCGTTAACGTTTTATGGTTAAATTTCTTAATTGCTTTAATTGTTAATTTAGCTTATCTTTATTTGCTTTTGCGTTAGTAGAATTAAAATCAAAATTCAAAATATTTGATATCCGAGCATCAAACAAAACACCTTTACGGCTTTTAAATTCAACTCTTGTCGGGATACGACATCCGGGAGATTAAATATTGTTTGTCCTTAAGCAATTTTTATATCAAACGGGATATTCTCTATACTATAATTAATTTGAGATATTTTGGATATATATTTAATTATATATAGACTATTTGGATCGAATCAGGAACCCCTGGATCTACAAGAAATGCGAGTTGCTCTTCATCCAAAATCTGTCCAGCTTCCTGAGCTTCAGCTAACATTGCTTTATCCTTATACCATGCTGCATTCCTTGGTCGCTTAGGCTGAGTGCATTGACTAGCCATATGTCCTTCACCTTGATAGTTGTAGAATTTAACAACCCTTGTCTGTCCACTAGCATTGTTTCCCCCAAAACTAGTAGCATTACTCTTATAACCAGTACTAGAATAACTTTGACCTTGTCTCCCCTAAACTTGTTGCACTGTGACCTTGCCATCTTGAATAGTGGCTTGGTTTCTCAGATTAGAGGAAGTTCTAAGTTGATTGTTGGTTGAGGGGAACCTTAAGGAAGCTACAACTGTTAGAAAAGCGATTGCCTTGTTGAGACAAGCAATTAGATCATCTCCTAGAGAGAATATAGGAACATCAAAACCCGGGTCCAAAAGAGGTGACTCAGTCATTGGTTGTGTAGAAACTTGGGGTGATTGATAAGCAATTTGTGGAACAGATGAGGTTTGCTGATTCATTTGAGACTGATATGGATATGATGAATGATTGAATTGAGGTTGTGATGAATAAGTAGACGAGTAATGTTGATTGGGATGAATTGATCCATTCCGAGATGGTGAAAAATGTTGTTGAATTTGAGGATTATTGTATAAAGACTGATAAGTGTTGAAGTGAGGTGGTGTCATCTGCTGATTTAAAACAAATGCAAGTGGGTCTTGATTGTGTTCATGCAGAAGAAGGACTTCATTTGCATGGAGTTCGTGTTGTTCAAGATATGCATGAAGCTGATCAAATTTGGTAGTATGCAAATATTTTACAAGCTTGACATCAGTCACAAACTTACTCCATTCAGGTGGAAGACTGTTTAAAAACTTTGTATTAACTTGAAATTGCTCCATTTTCATGTTGTAAATATGCATGTCATTAATCAGCTGTGTGAATCTCAAGTAATATTTATGAAGTGATTCCCCCTTGATGTGAGTAAACTTATCAAATGCATTATACAGTTTACACTCTCTTTCCAGCTTAGTCAAAGAGATACCTTGCATCAGTAATTGAACTCTCACCCATAAATCCTTGGCAACTCTGTGATGATTCACAAGTGAATAGATATCAATTGGTAGACCTTGAAGAATGATATTGGTTGCTTTCATATCACAATCAGCTTGGATTTTCTCAGTAGCAAACAGTTCAGTATATTTTTTAGTTCTGGTCACTCCATTCTGTTCAATCGTAGGTCAAATGAGTGGACCATTTTCAACTGATTCCAGAATCATTCTTCCGTGCTCGCTATTTTGCATGAAAAGTTCCATTCGACTTTTCCAAGAATCATACAAGTCCTTGTCCAACATTGGTGGATGATTGTCAGCACCGGAGAGTATCATGTACTCAGCAAGAGTATTCTTTTGTCCAAGTGGAATCATTGAATCCATGTTGATTTGATGTTATTAGATTACTTGTGGATCGAACGGTGATTAAAAGTAATTGTGTTGTTTAGTGAGTTGTCTTTTGAGTGTTGTAAGTCTTGAAACTACACGGGATTTTACAACTCTTGATAAAAACGGGAACATAATTGAATGTTTCACGGGATTTTACAAATCAAAGAGATAAACCGTATAATTTACTTTAGCAAATTTGAGTTTTGAATTTAGTTCAAGTGAATTAATTTTCCTTTTAGAAGTTGTTAAATTGCCTTGTAAAGGGAAATTGTTAAATCGCCTTCTAAAGGAAAGTTGTTAAATCGCCTTTGCTTGGACAGTTGTTAAATCGCCTTGTAAAGGGAAATTGTTAATTCGCCTTGCAAAGAAAGATGAAAAATCGCCTTGTGAAGGAATCTTGTTAAATCGCCTTGCAAAGAGAAATTGATAATTCGCCTTGTACAAAGAGCTTGTTAATTCGCCTTGAACTAAAGAGCTGTTAATTCGCCTTGCAAAGAGAAATTGATAAATCGCCTTGTACAAAGAACTTGTTAATTCGCCTTGAATAAGAAGATTGATAAATCGACCTGATCTAGAAGATTGTTAAATCGCCTTCACTTGCAGATTGCTAATTCTCCTTCTACTTGACGAAACTCAAATTTTTCAAAACACAAAAAGACTCACTTTTGATCATTTTTTTCCAAAATTTCTTGTACAACTAGTATTACTAAGCCTATAGGTACCTTGAAAATGCAAACTTTATGGTTTTTAAGCCAAAAATTTTAAAATCAAGATTTGTACTTTCTAAGACTTTTCGAACGCAAAAATGCACAAAGATGATGTTTTTCTTGAATCTAAGCTTGTACACCTATATCCTAAAGATACTAGACCAGATTTACCAAGGTAAATGATCCTTTAGTGTACATAAAAAGCATCGAATACAAGAAAAAAAAAGAAAAATGGTACGGTTTGATAACAAAAAATGAAACAATCAAAACAAACACAAAACTAAACCAATCACGCCATTGCTCTTAATACCAATTGTAGAATACTAGTAATCTATAACACCAAAGAACAATAAAGAATTCTAGAGAGATAAAGTGGATGGGAGGAACGTTCCAGTGAGAGAAAGTAACCAAGAAAGAAAGATTAGATTATGTGTGACAAATGAACCAACCAACACCCTATCCATGTGTGGAGAGGGTATTTATACACAAGCTTGTAACCAGCCATGGGCTTAAGTTATGGGATTTCCATGTGTCTTTGGCCCGGTTAGCTTTCTATCCTAACCATTTGACTTACTACGAGCTACGACTAACTATATTGAAAGTGACCGATACTTTTCGTAATTCTAACATAATAAATGGAAGTTTAGCCTCTGTACGATTTTAGTCCCCCATTTTCCTTGTAGTTTATAATTCATTTACGAATTTCATAAGATTTGTGCAAATATGGTCCCTATGATGACTTGACTTTACGACGTAACGGCATCGACCACGTTACGCCGTAAACCTTCTGACGCAACATTTCTTCAATTAGTATTAAAATTGTTTACGACTTAATTTAATCGTCATGTTACGCCGTAACCCTTAGTCAACATAATTATCTTCAGCAATAAATATTTTACGGCGTAACTCTTGCGGGACGTTACGCTGTAATGCCTCGTCAGCACCAAATCTTCGTAATTAATAATTGATTCTAGCGTAACTCATGTGGGACGTTACGCCATAATATCTTCCATAATGCGGTTTTTGTCGTATTTTGTTCATTTTGCCGTTTTTCCGCATCTTCTCCATTCCAATGCCTCTAATTACCTAAATTCTCCAAATAAATGAATTAAGTACCGAATTCATATAAAATGACATAAAGTAAGGCAATAAACGCGGGAATTTGAAATATAAAAGTATTAATTATTTGATATTATCACGCATCCGCTCCTCCGCATTCGGTTGTACAAAATTATGGTTGCCCTCATTATTTATGAACCCGTGAACATCACCGATACCAATTCTCTCCCATAGTTGGAGAGAATGCGGACTTCTATGTTCAACCAAAGATAAGAGTGTAGAACTATGTCCGTTGCCCACTACTTGCTCTACTGGTGTCACCGGACCTGATTCTGAATCATCACCACCATTGTTACCAAAGGTGTCAGTGGAAAGTGGTGGTTTGGTGTTATCATGTGACAACCCACATTTTTCAGGTTTACTTTTACCTATTAACTTGAAACGTTTTACATTGAACACGTGAAAAATTCGAATTAACGTATACCCGGGAAGTTACCCCGCGTATTGCGAAAAACGTCTTTGGACGCACACCGACTCTAGACTAAGTTTAGTCTACATTATTTAAATATATTATCAATCTCATGAGCATATTTTACAGGTCATATACGTTTGGTTTTACCACTTTTACGTAAGTCGTTTAAACTCTCGTTTTAATGCATACATGCATGCACAAACTACTTAAATACCCTTACCACCTTTACCAATACCCTTAAGTACTTATACTATCAAAAATCAAATTATTTTTCCTCCCCAAGACTTAGAAAAACTAGACCTTGGTTCATTATACACTCAAGATACATCAAATTCTTTTACTTACAAAATATCCTACCAACTATGCTTCACCTTTCTTCCAACCTTATTACACACTGAACACCACCATTCCCTCCCCTTCTCTTCCTTACACCATCCCATACCTCCCTCTCCTCACCCCTTACCCTCATTAATATTTTTGTTTTTTTGTCTAGAGATATTTTACAAAAGCTAGTTACTTCCATTTGTAATATAAGATATCACAACACTTTTCCTACTCATTCACTACACACAAAACACCACAAAGTCTTCCTTTCTCTCTACCATATAAATGCATCAGCAGCATCAATATAAGAACAAGAATTTCAAGCTTGGTTTAGTGTTATACCAGATCATTGGTTAAAGGGTATTGAAAGTTAGGGCTTATACTAGATAAACTAGGGTTTTCATTTGTTATCTTGGGTAATCTTGCACCTTATTCTTAATCATCTTCACCAACACTTTGTAAGCATTCATAACTCATTTCATACATATTTACATACTCATTTATCATTTCATGTTCATTTTATATCACCTTTAGTTGCTTTGTGTGTTGAAAGTTTGATATGAAACAAGAAAACTAAACCTTAATAGCTTGCTAATTTTTTAGTTGACTTTAGCATAGGAGAAACCCACTTTATAAAATTTTGGGCAAGAACCCTTTGGTACACGTTTAGATATAGGTCTTAACTAATCCCACGTCGAATTTCATAATTTTTGGAGTTAATTTGATATGGTAAATAAATTTTATACAATCGGATGTCAAAACCAACAAGAATCTAAGTTCTGAAATTTAAACATAGTTAGCACCATCCTAGGAGTGTTTTGGGAGGTCAAGCTTGTGAACATGTGGTAGATAAGACTTTAACTTAAACTTGGCATGTCGAATCAATTCGTGAGGATGAGTAACGAGGGAGGTATGAGCTCAGGAAGTTGAGCATAAGTTGATGGAATTTGACAGCTTGAGTCCCGTGTACATTTTGAATTTTCTAGAAAAATAGGTAAGGAACTAGGACTAATGGTTTACATTTTTAGAAATTAGACTCAAGAACGATTGACATAGAAATTTGAAACACGTAATTTCGTTAGAAAACGAGTGATCTATGGCTCGACGAAGTCGGGAAACTCTTTAAAAACTGTGACAACAGGTTCGAACAATAAACCGACACTTATAGCATGTTTTTCTGAAGCGAGGTCTTGAAATATTGAAAGCAGACATTTTCACCTACGTTTAGAGAGTTTAATGAATAAACACGGACTAGTAACGAAGTAGATACGCTCATTTAAACTAGGGTTTAAAACCTTATAAAACTTGTTTTGGAGTTTCAAAAGTTGTAAAGATGTGTTATTCATTTTTTCTTAACTTTTGACTTGCGTAACTATATAAAACCTCACTATGAGTATACGAAGGTGATAAAACTTTATAAAAGCGCATATGCATTGTTACACTTTATTGTCCTAAAACTAAAGCGGCTTAACATTATCTAGGTAGCGCTTAGGACTCATTGCTTGGTTGTACTTGTGATATTTTTAAATTTCACTACTTTGCTTGAGGTGAGTCTATAGCCCCGCTTTAACTTGTTTATCACTATTTTACAAATCTTGGGGTGAGATACATTGCTTGTTTTTAGTTATGGACGCAAGTAGCTTTTAAATGATTACGAATTATCCTAAGTACCGATAACTCACTATGCCCATTAGCATGAACCGTTAATTACGTGGTGTAAGTGCGAGTGCTATAAATAGATCTATTGGGATTGACATCCTCGTCCAGAGTTGGTACTAGCATGGCCAAATAAGCGTATACCATGTCGAAATGCTAGGTGGTCTCGGGTTGGACACCTGCTCGGGCACTTTACTTTGCATGAATTTGCATACATAACTTTGTTTAGCTTCGGTGTCATGAGCTTAGTGCAATCGTAATTACTTTTCTGGATATTGTATGCCATGCAATAATTACTTTAAATCTTGCAATCCACACTTATCATTTACTTAAACCTATGAACTCGCCAACATTATGTTGACACTTTTAAGCATGTATTTCTCAGGTGTTTAACCCATAAGGACATTTATGAAGTGCATTGGAGTCCGCATTCATCATGATTACTTCTCATGGATTTTCACTTGCACTTAAACTATTCTCGTTATTGTAACAAAATTATACTTTCCTTGGGATGCAAAACAATTAGGACCACTTTGTTAAAAATTATTAAATGTTTAATGTATCAACGAGAGTACTTTTAAACGATTCATGTAGAGGTCGTTCTCTTATATCTTGTGCTGGTGTATTATGAAGTAACGCCACCCAATAACCTTTCCGCTATCATGGTTTAGGGGTGTTAAAGATTGATATCAGAGCTCTAGTTATAGAGAACTAGGTTGCATTGTTAAGCCTAGACTATAACCGTTGCATCATAAGTCTTCCACTCACTGTCATACATGCTCATTCATTGTAACGATTTCTAAACCAATACTAAAACTCTTCCAGGACGTTGTGAGTTACACAATGGTCTCTAAAATGTTTCCAAGACATTGTGAGTGTTACAATGGTCTTCACAACCTTTTCATGGCTTTTCATGACACTACTTTAGATGATATTAAAACTCGTCATAGTTTGTCGATCTCACTGGTTATTTTATTATTCAACTCCGAGTTTGAACACTCGTCTCATACTTTTGAAACACATACGTCGTCATGTAACCCACCGCATAGAAACATTCTGGCTATTTGGAATACGAATATTAACTTGTCCCTTCGTAACGTGCTGCCTTAGAACACCTACTTTTGGAACATGACTAATTAACGTCTCTTTCTTTCTTTTTTCACTTCTTGTGATTTTGGAGAATCATGTCGCCAAGAAGACAACTTCTAAGTTTGGCAGTTATCGAACGACTCATAGCCAACATATGACTGACATGCTCTTTCGCCTAGAGCAGAACGATTCGAGATGCCGAAAACGAAACTCGCATAAGGACCCTTGAGACAAACCACGCTGATGAGGGTCATACCTTCCGCTAGAATATTAATGGGAACGACATAACCAACAGCCCCCACTCCATATAGAGAATCTCGATCACCCTAGTTAGTGGTGACCTTTTATTTAAAACATTTCTTTAAAAAACTCTCAATGTATTGTTCATTTTGTGGTACGGATATATCCACTCCCTTCACTAATTAATTGTTTGTACAATCATTTCCTCTATCTCGTTTAGTGTCCTTGATATATTGTTTCCTTGAAATGTGCCTATTTAAGCTATTAGTGTTAATTCGCTTGTTTGCATCGATTAATTTTACGGATGACTCTCTATAGTCTTTTGGTTCGTAATCTGTTAAAACACATGAATCTCTACGTTTATTTTGTTGAACGATAAATTCTTTACATTCATTTCTTTTTTACCATTACTTTATTTGTATGGATATCTTTGAAACCTACTTCTATCTACTATTATTATGATCAATTGGTTCTTTCGTTTTCTTGGTTATGCGTACAAATGATTCTCTATACTTCTTTGATTCGTAATTTGTTTATACGGATCATTCTCTATATTCATTCTTTTGATCATTATTACATTTGCAGGTGTTATTTTGAGTACTCTTTTAAGTCGTTGTCATGTTCGTAAATTTAGATGCTCGTAATATCTTTTGTTGTTTCTTCATATACTCTCATTGATTTCCCTTGCAATGCTATGATCATAATTTTTTTATGATATATTGATTCTTTCGTTGCATTGATTGATGATCGTTTGCTGCTTTGTTTGTTAAAATATTTAATCTCTCCTTTAGGATTCTCTAAATCATGACATATCAAATTCAATACAACCTCTTTGCATTGGCTTTCACTCCCTTTCAATATTAGTAATTTCTTTGATCCCTCTGCTCACATTGATTATCATTACAAATTCATTTTTCGATTTTGATACGTATTGTTATCCGGTATGTGATTCTTTGATCATCAATACGACTTATAAATTTTTTGTTTTCATTTGCCTTCTCATCAGTACAGATATTCAATCCTTTCATTAAGGATTTTCCTAACAACTGATCCGACCTACATGCACATTGCAGACATTTTATGTGTTGACTATTTTTTGTTCAATAGTTTTATTGAACCCCCCGAACATGTTTTGACGGATAATTTAAAGATAGGAGCTTTAGCCCTTGCACTGAAGAATTGGAGACACTACATATATGGTACAATGTACACCTCACCAGAGAAAGCGAGCTACATAAACTTGAACTACCGCAGGAACTCAGTGGAATCCATAACACCTTTCACGTCTTTAACCTGAAGAAATGTTTATCTGATGTAAACCTTGTCATTCCACTAAATGAAATTCGACTCGACAACAAGCTAGACTTTATCGAGGACCCTATAGAGATTATAGACCGTGAGGTCAAACAACTAAAGCAGAACCGTATCCCTATCATCAAAGTTCGTTGGAACTCTCGACAAGCACTTGAATTCACGTGGGAGCGTGAAGACTAATTATGTAGCAAATACCCTTACCTTTTCCGAGCACTCCGCCAACTAACGACACTAATTGAACTCTGAGGACAGAGTTCCCTTAACGGGGGAAGATTGTAACAACCCATATTTTTCAAGTTTACTTTTACCTATTAACTTGAAACGTTTTACATTGAACACGTGAAAAACTCTAATTAACATATACCCGAGAAGTTATCTTGCGTATTGCAAAAAACATCTTTGGACGCAAACCGACTCTAGACTAAGTTTAGTCTACATTATTTATATATATTATCAATCTCATGAGCATATTTTATAGGTCATATACGTTTGGTTTTACCACTTTTTACATAAGTCGCTTAAACTCACGTTTTAATGCATACATGCATGCACAAACTAACCAAATACCCTCACCACCTTTACCAATACCTTAAGTACTTATACTATCAAAAATAAAATTATTTTCCCTCCCCAAGACTTTGAAAAACCAGACCTAGGTTCATTATACACTCAAGATACATCAAAGTCTTTTACTTAAAAAATATCCTACCAACTATGCTTCACTTTTCTTCTAACCTTCTTACACACTCAACACCACCATTCCCTCTCCTTCTCCTCCTTACACTAGCCTATACCTCCCTCTCCTCACCCCTTACCCTCATTAATATTTGTGTTTCTTTTTCTGGATGTGGAAATCGTAAAGGGGGTGAATACATTTCTATTTAAAAACGTAAAATATTTAGTATCAAATTACCGATCAAGCGTGATATAATATGAAGAGTGCTCATATTAATTCTATACTAACAATGTGTATTTTATGAAATTGTGTCACAACAATACAAACCAAAACACAATGTTCACATCAATTCACGACACAAACACAATCATAACTATATAAGCAACAGATTGCTTTGAAACTAACCCTTTTAAATATATATATATATATATATATATATATATATATATATATATATATAAAAAAATATATATATATATATATATAATATATAAATAATAATACCTATAAATATATAAATATATAAATATAATTATAAGAAAAAAAAAAAAAAAAAATCAAAAATCTCAATTGTAAGTAAACCGGAAAGTCAGATTCAACGGGGTCATTATCACCCAACGAGGACAGCAATTGAAAAGTCGAGAGTCGATTTGATAATAGATGCTTGAATGAAACAAAATTTAGATTGGTTATCTAAAACTACAGGAAAATTAAGGCAAACACTTAAAAAACAATTAAGGCAAACCTAATTTAACTAAAAACGCAAACCGAGAATCCTAAAACGTGACATAAAAACCATAAATTAACAAAATTAAGATGCCTAAAATGATCTTTTTGAATTTTATAAGTCCTAATTAACTAAAAAGATAAGAAAGGTGCTAAGAAAGACTAGACCAAAAAAACGAATGGATGAATAGGGCTTAAAAAAACACTAAAAAAACTTGAAACTGGATTCAATCTCGATCTTTAAAAAATCAAATTTTTTGCAATTGTTAAACCCTACGAAAGCAAATCTAATTTTCTTAAGTCCTAAATGTTTAAAAGAAAATTTTCTAAAGAAATAAATATATTTTTTATTGACGGTTTTTATAATTTTTTTTATGAATTAAAAACTATTTTAATGATATTAAATTTTAAAAAAACTAAACTATGTAATAAAAATCAGGAAAATTTTAGCGAAAGTAGCTTGAGAATGAATGAAATCAATAAAATAAGTTGGAGAAAACATAGTTCCTTCAAATAGAGGCGTGAAAAAGCTAAAAAACGGCTATATAAGCCAAAAGCTCCAAACCGTATATAAAATATTAATTATTCAAACTTTAAAACCGAAAAGACCCAAGGGCGATGAGGTAGATGGATGTGTATTGTGTATCAAACGTTGGTTGAATTGGGGTAGAGGTCTCGGGTTCAAGTCCCGCTCACCCTTGCTTATCCCGCTAATTCCTCTAAATGTTTTTTACTTGCCATTTTTTTTTTACAACATTTAAAAGACAAAAAATTAGCCACTTTTTACAAAAAAACACATTTTTTATAAATCAACAATAAGCACTAGAATAAGCTGAAAAAGTGACAAAATAAGCTAAACTTTCCCTAATGTCTAAATTGGCTAGACTGATAAGTCAAATAAGCACTAAAAAGCAAACCACAAAGAGAAATAAGCTAAGACAGATGATAAGCTATATCTAAAAAGCACTTAAGAGCAAAAAATAAGCAACTACAATAAGCTAGAATGACAGAATAATCAAAAGGCTATAATACTTAGAAATTTTAAGCTAAAATGCAAATAAGCTCCAAATACCTCTAAACTGAAAAAGAAAATCAGCTAAAATGAACTTAAACTAACTAAAAGCTTTACTAAACTAAATTAAGCAAATGCAATACGCAAATAAGGCCTAAATAAGCAAATAAGCTTTTGGGCCCAAACCTGTATAAGCAAACAGCCTAAGTGGCTAATTTGACTTTTCTAGCTTATTTTTAAGCTAGAAAAAGGATCCTTATGGCTTAGTGGCTTATACCACTGAAAAGCTTGGCCAAAAAGCTACAATAAGCAACAAAGAAAAAGCATTTTGAAATTCAAATAAGCACTTAAAAAGCTTCATGAAAAAGCTATCTCACACAGATTTGACACTTAGACAAATTCCCTTAAACTTTTGCAATCTTCACAAATAACCACTTTTGATCTTAAAAATAAGCAAACAAACAGAACCTTATGAACTTATAACTTACAAACAGATTGAGCTTTGACCTCAAAGAGCTTATATCAATAATCAAAAGACATTTTGAAATTCACAATAAGCCACAATAAGCAATTGAAAAAGCTTTTTCTTCCTTTTTTAACACTTAGTTAAAAATGACAGATTTGGCAAAAACTTAAAATAAGAAATGCAGGTCTATTTGTCTATATTTCTAAGGTATTTCAAGACATGTATAAACACAAAAAACATCACAAAACAACAATAACCAAGATCACAAACAAATAAGAAAATAAGATGAGCTTAAACCTCACAGTTTCAAACCACAAACTCTTAAAACATTAACAATGAGATTTAATACTTAATTAAGCTAAAACAGATTATGCAATACTTTAAGCTATATAAGACAGTTTATAAGAAAACTCAAACAAATGATATCTAAACTATAAGCAGGCATAAATAAGCAATCAGCAACACAAATAAGCATAAATAAGCAGCAATAAGCAAGAGATAAGCACAATAAGCAGTTGAATAGTGAATAAGCTAAAAATGGAAAAATGAAACTTACAAAGGCCCTTGCTCAAAACAAGGCAAATGAGCTCAAAAGAGCTTATCTACAAGCTCTATCTTATCTAGGATAAGCTAGTGACATCAATAAGCCCTTCCCTTTTTGGCTTATCTTTCATTTGAGCTTTTTGAGTGATTTTTGGTAAAATAAGCTTAAACCTTACAAACTATGAAAGAGTTTATAAGGCTTAAGTAAACAGCTTAAGAATGTTATAAAAAGAGCTTTTGTGAGCTTATAAAATAGTTTTAAATCATCAAACACTTTAACTTAAAAACAGGGTAAAACATAAAAACTTCAATCTTTCATTAAACTTAAAATTAGTACAAGGCTTTAAAGAAAACATTACAATAAGCTAAAAAGACTTAAATTATAAGTGATATGTGTGAAAACACATATCTATTTTATATCAAAATAAACCCTAAAAAGACAAAATTGTGCTTTAAATGCTTAAATATTGCTTGTTTTGTCTCTGTGATTGTGTAGGTACGGATATTGCAAAAATCACAAGAAAACGGATAAAACCGGGCAAACACGAACACGGGAACGAAAGAGCACGCAAGAAGCCGGGAGGAAGCTATCAAAGTCAAACCCTAGTCAAACTTGGTCAACTCTCAGTCAACCCAAGTCAAACACTAAAGGACAAAATCCCAAAGTTTCAAAATCAGTCCCTCATTTATAAACCAATTCATAAAAATAATCCTTAAAAGTCCTAACGGTCGTTAACTTTTAAAACTTAACAATTGTTATCTTTTTATAACAAATCCAAAACTATAACCTGGCCCAAATCCCTAACACCGCAATCATAGTCCTTGAAGTGTGCAACCTTGGCCCTTGAAGTTTGTAAATGGTTTGCTCTGTTTGTCCTTAAAGGACTAACGGTGTAAGGTTTAAAAAAGGGGGTTGTGGTTAACGGGAGTTATAAAGGGGTGATTTGGGCTCATTGTTGGGCCGGCTATAAATAAAAAGGAACTTGGGCCTTTATAAGGTTTATAATGTTTTAGGTTTGTAACATATAAGTGGGCTGACCCGGGCCCACTAGGTGGGTACGGGTGGGCCCACTTTTGACAATTTAGGTTTTCGGGTTTGGTTTTCGATGCTTTTTCCAATGCCACTTCTCGGGGTTGACTTTGACTTTGACTTTTTTTTGTTGACTTTGACTTCTCACGGTCTTTCCGTTCTCGTGCTCGGTTTTGTCGTTTTGGCTTTGATTTTGTCCTTTTTCTTAGATATCCGTTTCCTGCACAATACAAATGCAAAACATACAAATACAATGTATTTTTGGTCATTTAAGTCCGTTTTTAGTGGTCAAAGGTATGTGTAATTAAACACATACCAAAATCCCCCATACTAAGATATTGCCGTGTCCTCACGCAATGTTATAAGTAAGCACTTAAGAAAATTAAGAATCTCAATCCCCCTCAACTAATTACCTCGAAAAGTAGCTAAGTGTTCATCGAGGGAAATTAAAGAATCAAGAGTTTAGAGAAGCCCTGTTTTTACCATTTTTAACTATATATACTTATTCCTACACATTTTTGTATTTTTCTTTTTTCTCATTTTTTTTTCTTTTTAAGCAACTAACTTATTTGACTTTCGTTATTTTCATAACCGTTAGGGATCATAGAACAAGATGCATTTCGATCCGAAAATGCCCCAAAAAGGATAAATTCATCGTCCCCGACTTTTTACTCGTCCCAAACCAAGCTTAAAACGAAATCACCGTTAAATATCAGTTAAGATGCTAACACTACTCATATTTACAACTTGTGAACTTTTCACTCCCGACAATTATTATATCTTAGGTGAATGTGCCATTTTGAATTTCAACCATGGATCAACGTTTTGCAAAATTCTATGCTTCACGTTCCACCCGAGAATAATGAGTTTGAAGGCGAGATCATCCCATGTAGCGACTTTCGTCTCGGCACATCCCAACCTTGCGGCTAAGTGACCAGGCTTTTGACACCCCACAGAGACTAGTATCGGGACTCACGGACCTTAGGTTTCAAAAACTCTTAGGTTTCCCGTATATACATAGCTTATTTAAAAACTTAAAATGAAATAGTCAAAGTTCAAAAGCATATTTAAATTTAACAAAAAGAGATCTTACATTTATTAATTCACACTTAATATTAAACATAACATTGATGCAATTGTAACCCTCGACCTTTTAGAAGGCTGCAACATCGGTTGTGAGCCGGCAAGATGCAGCAAACTTTTATCAGTCTCGGATTATTATTCTTACTATGGGCTTTCTTTAGAAGGCTGCAACATCGGTTGTGAGCCGGCAAGATGCAGCAAACTTTTATCAGCCCACAGTTTATAATTATTATTCATCATTTTTTTTATTTTTCATCATATATATATATATATATATATATATATATATATATATATATATATATATATATATATATATATATATATATATATTTATTTAATATATAGAGAAGACTTCTTTTTGAAAAATTTAAGTATAAATTTGAACTAAGACTAAAATTTTTGCTATTAACTACATAAAAATTATTGATTTAAGTTTACATCTCAATATAGCAGTATTATTAGTCACGGTTAGGAGATTTATGGGAGAAAATGACACAAATTTACACACATGAGCTCTAAGATTTCCAAATAATCTTTTAGCATTCAACTAATACTTAACTCTATCTTTTTTGTCTTCGCCGAAAATCTTTTTTATTTTTAAAATTTTTTTTTATTATAATTAATTTTTTTTTTCCAAAAAAAAAATCTTTTTTTTTATTTTTTTAATATCGCGTACGCTTAACCTAAAAGTTAAGGAATAAGCTAGAGCTCAACACGCTCAATCGGGTTAAAATTTTATTCTCATTCTACCCAGCAGGAAAGTCAAAATTGTGACAAAACACTTAGTTTATTTTTTGAAATTTTTTGATATTTTTTCAAATTTTTTGGTAAAAACAGGATTACATGAAAACAACGACTGCAGGCATAATCAAATCATTAGATCCCCCATACTAGATTTAAACATTGTCCTCAATGTTTTTAGAAAGGTCTCTACGTCACTCTAAGCTGTTTATTGATTCGTTGACGGTATACACTTAAATAACTCAAATGCAAATCTCAACCAAATGCCCTTAACCAAGGGAAAGGTTCAAAAAGCTACACAAAGAGATTAAATATATAAGAAGCAAATCAATAATAAAAAGTTTCCAGGAAGAGATATTCCGGTTCGTATGTCCCAACGAGGCTGCAATTGAAATAATTATCTCTGGTTGATTGAGAAATGAATGATCGAGATGGAAACACTGTATAATTACAACTAATTAAATAAAACCTAATTAATTACGGGAAAAAAGCAAAGGAATGGGGATCGTAAAAAACTACGGGAAACAAATTAGTTATAGGTGAAAATCTAAAATTAATTATATACTAAAATACGGGGAACAGAATCAGGTATCGGGAACCCTAAATACTAAAAATTAAGAAATTAAATGCTAAATTAAATTAAAAATCAAAATTAAATTCTAATTAACTTAATTTGAAAAATAAAGAAAACTAGAACTAAAACGGAGGTCGTTTGAATGTAAAACGAAAAGAAACGGTAAAATGCACCCGGTAAAACGGGTCTAAAACTGAAATTTAAGAAAAATTAAGCCTACACTAAATTTTATATTTTTCCTAGACACTAAATGACAAAAGAAAATTTTATAAAAAAGAAAAATATTTTTTTATTAATTTTTGGATTTTTTATGAATTTATAAAGATTAAAAACTAATTAAAACTAAGAAAATAGAAAAAGACAAAAAATAAAAGTTATAAAAATTCTGAAAAAATAAAATTAAATAAAGAAAAAGTTAACAATTCTAAAAATATAAAAATGCCCAAATTTTACTGTTTAAATTAAAAGTAATTAAACTAATTAAATTTTAACCTAATTTAATTATTTAAATTAAATAAACTAACTAAAGTTAACTGCTGGGGACTAACAGTGAAAGGACACAAGGACTAACGGGGTAACAGGCTAACTAACAAAGGGGACTAACAATGTTAACTATGAAAAACAAAATTACACAAACAGTCCCTGAGCACTACCCCGATTACAAATCAAGTCCAAAGTGCTTATTATCAAAAAGCCAAAGAAGCAAAGTTGTTAAGGGGCTCAAGGGGAGTAACTTTTGAAAAAGCACGAAGTGCTGATTCTAAAAGAATAAGCCAGAAAATTAAGCTGTTTATGACAGCAGACTTAATGAGCTTATTTGCTTATTTTTCTTTGTTTTGGGGATTTAAGCCAACTAAATAAGCTATAACTTATGGGGAACAGATAAATAGGCTAGGGGAGTCCTAAATAAGCTAAAGTATTCTAAATTAAGCCCTAAAATAAGCTGGAAATTAATAAGCTATCTAAACAGTTTTAACAAAAAGACAGAAATAGGCTACTTTTAAGCTACTATTAAGCTATTTAAATAAGCTTTCTAATTAAACTAAGCTGCTAAACCTAATAGCACTACCTATAAGCTATATGAAAAAGGCATAAAATCCTAGGGTCTAGTTTCTAAATAAGCTAGAAATGAGGGCTTAACCCTGGTGCTCAGCACCAGGGGAGGGTATTAGTGACATAGGGGCTTATTTTGGCTTATTGAAATAAGCACAAATGAACTTTTTAGCCACAACAAAGCACAAACAGATAAAGAGGGCATATGATTGAGCTTATTTCCAAAAATTGGGGCATTAGGGACAAGTTAAACATGCTGAAATATGGACTTAAAAATCAAGGGTTTTAGAAAACATGCATCTTTCTTAAGTTGACTTCTACTTGGTCAACTTACAATGGACAGAAACAAGGGCCTTTCTTTTGGTTTTTATGACTCAAGTAGCATAAGAAATAGGTGCTTATGCTGTCTTAAACAGCTTAAGTTTTTTAAGCACAATGTGAGCTTATTAATTTGGCAGAATAACACAAGGAGCATAAAAACTTATTTTTTTACTAAAATCTTTACTTAAATTATACTAATGTGTCCTACACACTCAGCCAAGATTGGCTGAGTGCATGTGACCCATGACAAATCTTGTTTGACCCATTTTAACTATAGTGCCAAACACCCCTTTAATTTATAATTTCGGGTATTTTGACCTTTTTTTGGGTAAATGCAGGGTGAAATAATTAATTATAAGTTGAGTTTAATGACTTTTAACACTTTTTGCAACCATTTAAACAGATTTAAACAATGAACATTGAACTTTAAATTTCGAACATTAAAATAACAAGAAACTCTTAAAATTTTATTGATAAACAAGGGATTACAACATAGGACTTTAAAAATGAACTGAGTTACACTAATTGCTTAATAAAAGACTTTTAAAAGTAAAATTACACTAAAACATATATAAAAGTGGTGTGTTTGACTCGGCTTGGTTTTCTTCTTTTTATACAAGTCCCAAAGTCATTCTTGGTCTTTACATTGTGCTAGTTGGGTGTGTAGAAAGTCTTCACACAATTCCCAGCCCTTGGATTGCCTTGTGCTACTTTATCATACAACCTCAGCCATAGATGGGGTCTCGGGTTTGTGTAGATTGCCAACATGGCAGGTCTCAAATACAAGTGGGAGGTGGGAAAGGGTGAGACATTAATTGGGGGGGTACTGAGAGGTGATGGGGTGAGCTGTAAACCGTGGGAAGGGGTTGTTTGGGTTTTGGCGGTAAACGGTTATAGTACACAGTGGGTCGAAGGTTTAAAAGGTGAGTTTGGAAAAGATGCAAAAATACCCCTCCATCTTTCTTTCTCTTTTCATTTTTCTTTTAAGCCTTTTTTAGTTATAATATAAGTTTGGAAAGTGACACTTTGGTCCCTGCTGTTTTATAACTAAAGAATAAAAAAGAGTTTGAATAATAGCAAATCAGGTCCCTCTGGTTTTTATAGAAAAGAATTAAAAAGGGTTTAGGGAAATTGCAAAACTGCCCCTTTGGTTTTAAAAGAGAAAAAGTATTGCATTTTGGCAGATTAAGTCCTTCTCTTTATTTTTCCATTTTTCTTTATAAAACACTTTTAAAAATGACAATTTAGCCCCCCTAAAGTTTTATAAAAAAGAATTGTGGGCTTTTGTTAAGCTTGGGTTTTGTATTGAGCCCAACTGGGTTTGGGTTTGGGCTATTGGGCCCATTGTTTGTGTTTGGGCCAATATAAGGTACAGCTTAGCTATGGGGTGCTTTTTCAAAGCCCAATAAGCTGTATGAAGTGGTTTTGGTACTTGGCATGGTTAAGATGGCTGTAACTGGCTGGTTTTTTTTTGGGCCTTCAAAGTCTTCACAGTCTTTGTCAATTGCACACAAATGGGCTGTTGTAATTGATTGAGGGCCCATTTGGTCTTCACAGTCTTCATAATTATACTATTGGGCTTTACCGGCCCATCAGATGGAGTTAAGATGTGCATCCAATTGTATTCTTCAGTTCTGGCTCGGTTTGACTGCTGATTTTCTGTATTGACTCTGACTTTGTCATTTTGTCTTTGGCCTTTGATTTATACATACTCACTACACATACATTTGCACAGTCTTTTCCATTTCATGCTCAGTTTTGTCATTTTGGCTCTGTTTTCTGTCTTTTTGTTGATATCCACTTCCTGCACAATACAAATGCAAAACAAACATATATTTGGCAGTTTTTGTCTGTTTTTGGTCATTTAAGCTCGTTTTTAGAGGTAAAAGATATGTGTAATTAAGCACTTATCATTTATTAAGTATGCTTAAAGATAAACGTTAGTCGATTAGATTAGGATATTGGATTTCCCAAATGAAGCTGAGGATTTGAAGCTCGAGTGATCGAAGGACAAAACCACGAGCACGAGAGGCTTCA
Source organism: Tanacetum coccineum (assembly GCA_026074375.1). Taxonomy (NCBI): domain Eukaryota; kingdom Viridiplantae; phylum Streptophyta; class Magnoliopsida; order Asterales; family Asteraceae; genus Tanacetum; species Tanacetum coccineum. The sequence continues at coordinate 30,829 of BQNB010034856.1, forward strand.
AAAATCCGAGACAATCCTGGACAATCATCACAAAAACACAAGCAAACGAGAATGGAAAGAGGCACACCTCCTCACAACAAAAAACACTTATTCATTACTACATAATATAACTACGGATAAGCATGGGTTGCCTCCCACGAAGCGCTTGTTTAGGGTCACTAAGCTTGACCCAATCCCCGAATTCATTTGTCCTTGGGGAAGGTTTAGAGATCCGGGACAACCAATTATGGTACGTCCCCTCCAAAGTAGTGCTTAATTCTATGACCGTTCACCTTGAAATTTGGCCCGGAGTTTTGGGATAACTCAACGGTGCCATATGGAAAGACTTGGGTGATGGTGAATGGTCCGGACCAACGGGTCTTAAGCTTGCCTGAGAAAATCTTCAATCTAGAGTTAAAGAGGAGGACTTGATCACCAACGTTGAAAACGCGGTTTTTGATATTTGAGTCATGGATCCTCTTTGTTCTCTTTATAGATCAAAGAGTTCTCGTAGGCTTGATCACGAAGTTCATTTAGTTCATTGAGTTGAACTTTACGGTGATCACTCGCGGTCTCAAGGTCAAAGTTTGCATGCTTCAAGGCCTAGTAGGCTTTATGCTCAAGCTCGATTGGTAGATGACATGCCTTTCCGTACATGAGCTTGTATGGGGTGCACCCGATGGGTGTTTTGTAAGTGGTGCGGAAGGCCCATAGTGCATCATCTAATTTATCCGACCAAGAGGCACGATTCTCGCCTATAGTCCTTTCAAGAATTCGTTTCAAGCCACGATTGGATACCTCAACTTGCCCACTTGTTTATGGGTGATACACGGTGAGTAACTCCGTATTTAAGCATGACCTTCGCAAATTGGTCATTGCAAAAATAGGTTCCGCGATCACTTATGATAGCATGAGGGGTACCGAATCGGGCGAAGAGAGATTTAAGAAATTTACAAACAACTCGGGCGTCGTTGGTGGGGAGCGCTTTCGCTTCAACCCATTTTGACAAGTAGTCAACCGCCACGAGTATATATTTGTTCCCTCGTGAAGACGGGAACGGCCCCATGAAATCGATGCCCCACACGTCAAAGATTTCGCAAACTTGGATGGAATTTTAAGGCATTTCATCACGTTGCGAAATTTTTCCTTGACGCTGACAAGTGTCACATCGGGTGACCAAGTCATGGGCATCTCGGTAAATAGTTAGCCAATAAAATCCTGAGTCAAAAACTTTCTTGGCGGTGTAGTTGGCACCGTAATGTCCCCCGCTGGGTGTACTTTGGCAAGGCTATGAGGATGTCAATGCTTTCTTGGCCCGCAACACACCGCCGGATCACTTGATCCGCACATATTTTGAACAAATAGGGGTCGTCCCAAAAGTAGTGTTTAACATCCTTGAAAAACTTGTTCTTTTGTTGGGACGACATCCCTTTAACAATGAAATTCCTCGCGTGGTAATTTGCATAATCGGCAAACCACGGGGTACTTGAGTCACCACGAAAAGTCACCATATTAAGTGTCTCGAGAGGAAACGTTTCATTTATCTCCTTTGGGTCGAGCACACTTTCATAAGGATTTTCTAATCGGGAAAGATGATCGGCCGCGAGATTCTCGGCTCCTTTTGTGTCAATTACTTTGAATTTAAACTCTTGAAGGAGGAGAACCCACCGGAGCAATCTCGCCTTGGAATCTTTTTTAGCAAAGAGATATTTTAGGGCGGAGTGATCCGTATACACTATGCTTTTGTTCAAGATGAGGTAAGACCAGAATTTTTCAAAGGCATACACCACGGCTAACATTTCTTTCTCCGTCGTGGTGTAATGCGATTCCGCCTCGTTCATTGTTTTACTAGCATAGTGTATAGGCCTAAAGTGTTTTTCATGACGTTGCCCCAAGACTGCACCTATGGCAAAGTCGCTTGCATCGCACATATAAAAAAAAAAAAAAAAAAACACACAAAAACAAAAAAAAAGCTTCAAAGGGTAGGTCCCAGTCGGGGGCAATCAAGATTGGAGCTTCGGTAAGTTTTTTCTTTAACATTTCAAAAGCTTGAATACATTCATCGAAGAAGATGAACGGAGTATTTTTCTCAAGAAGATGAGTCATCGGTCGGGAAATTTTGGAAAAATCCTTAATGAACCGTCGGTAGAAACCGGCATGACCGAGAAAACTCCGAACACCCTTGACGGTGGTGGGATGAGGTAACTTAGCAATCACATCGACTTTGGCTTTATCAACCTCAATCCCATTTTTGGAAATCTTATGGCCAAGGACAATGCCTTCCTTAACCATAAAATGACTCTTTTCCCAATTTAGACAAAGATTAGTGTCTTCACACCTTTTGAGCATCTTGTCCACACAAGAGAGGAAATTTCCGAATGAATTCCCAAAGAACGAAAGTCGTCAATGAAGACTTCCATCGTTTTTTCGATCATATCATGAAAGATAGCCTATCATTACACTTTGGACGTGCCCGATGCATGCATAAGCCAAATGGCATGCGGATGGTAGGCGATCGTTCCATAAGGACACGTGAATGTGTTTAATCCTCGGCATCAAGAAGTTTTTCAACCTCCTTTTTGATTGGACATGTAGTTTTTTTGGATTCACCCGTCTTTGGTGGAACCGCGGTTTGTAGTCCTCCTTACATAGAACGTGTGAGTACAAATCCGGGATTTAATACCCTTAAGTCGGAGAGTTTCCAACGCGATGACTCGCCTGGTGTGACTTCACATATCCTTTATGAGAGGCGCTTTTTCTTCGTCACTCAAGTCTTTCAAACCTCCTTGAGTTCGACCTCCGGGAGGTTTTATCAATTGAAATTTATCTTTTTTAGCTTTACAAATTTAAGTTCTTTCGAATTTCAGGAAAATATTTCCTTGTGTGGAGGGGGTAATGTGGATTCATTGAAGATAAATGCTTCAGAGAGAATGTCCCCATCCGGGTCATAATAGGAGTCATCAACTTCCGGTGAATTGGATCATCTTCAAGAGCAAGGAAAGCGTCGACTTCCTCGAGAAGAAAATCACTATCCCCGAAGGGAGTGAGGGTCGGATAAGAGGTAGAAACGATCAGATCATAATAAGGAGTGGGATTTCCACTCGCGATCACATCGGAGAAACCGATAACTTCTTGAGAATACTCCTCACAAGACATTTCAATGACGTCGATTCGGTTAACCGAATTATCATCATAATTAGAGGAGTATCTCGAAGTTTGATCAAGATTGAATGACAGCTTCTTTTCCAACACGAAGAGTTAATTCTCCTTCGTAAACATCAATCAAGGCACGTCCGGTCTTTTAGAAGGATCTCCCGATAATTAGAGGAACTCGGGGATCGACATCAAAGTCAACGACTACAAAGTCGGCCGAGAATTGGAACTTTCCTACTTTTACGTAGACATCTTCGGCGATACCGATCGGTTGGGTAATCGGACGGTCCGCAAGTTCAAGAGTCATACAAGTAGGAGTGAGCTCCGGGAGAGAAAGTTTTTTCCACATGGATAATGGCATGAGATTTATGCTATCGCCAAGACCGGCCAAGGCTAAGCACTCATCCATTCCGGGAAAATCACACGGGATTAGAAATTTGCTGGGGTCTCCATGTTTTTTGGGTAACTTTTTGAGGAGAACCGCCGAGCAATGCTCATTCAACGGAGTTCTTGCCAATTCAAACAATTTCTCTTTGTTATAATTAACTTTATAGTTTCGAAGCAATTTAGGCATGAGAATTAAAGCATCCGCGAAGCTAATGTCGAAATGCAAATCTTGAAAGATTTGGTAAAATTTCTCAATTTGATTGTTAGCCTTTTCACGGATCTTTTGGTCATTAAGTCTAGACGGATATGGAATTGATGGTTTCGGGTTAGGCTTCAGAGCACTAACGGGAGCAACAACGGGCTCAGAATTTGGTACTTGGGGTTGAATTTGGACAACCGGAGGTTGGACGTCTTTGGTGCTTTCGTTATTAGTAGAAGGCACCGTGTCCTTTGTCACCTCGGTTTCATGTTCCACTACTTTAGGAGGAGAAGAAGAAGTAGTAGGAATCGTGGGGCCTTGATAAGAAACGCCCCTTCGGGTAGTGATTGCTTTCAAGTCACTTTTTTGGGTTAGCAACGGTGTTGCTAGGAAGAGAACCCGAGCCCGAAGTAGAGGCGGTATTGGAATTCATGAACTTGGTAAGCAAATCGGTTAAATTGGTCATTTGATTTTGCATGTTTTGGGTTTGGTTTTGCATATTTCTCATAACCGCATCATTAGCTTTGATGTAGTTTTGAAAATCATCCTTCGACACACCTTGTGTTTGCGGAGCCGGAGCTTGGTAAGGTGGAGCTTGGTGAACCGAGGGTTGATTAATCGGGGGTCGATAAATTTGGCCTTGGTTGTAATTATTCCCCTGGTTTTGGTTGTAACGGTTTTGGTTATTTCTTTGGTTTTGTTGAACGGGAGGAAAACCAGGAGGTCAAATTTGATTTGCAATCAGGGCTCGGTAACTGGTATTTCATTGATTGAAATTAGCTTTGGCGGCTTGGGAAACATATTCTTGAATATTGTCACGATAAACGTTGCCATCGGTGGCGGGACAATTTTGGTTATGAATGTGCACCACCCGCAAGTTACCACAACTTTCCTCGTACCCGCTTACGGTAGCGGGAGCTTAGAGTTGGTTTGCTTATCGTGATGCATGGCTTTCTCCATATTCTATAAGTTCGGCAACATCGGGAGAAATACCGGGGGTAGAATTGCTCGTACTCACTTTGGCAACAACCGGTTTGTTACGTGAATTACGAACTTTGGATTTGCTCTCGATGATTCTTAGGCAATCACGGGGCATTTTATCTAAAAAATTACCACCCGCGGCGGAATTCAACGAATCTTGATCATTAGAGTTCAAAGCATTATAGAAAGTATCGAGTTGATGTAATTCTGAAAATCCATGATGTGGGCATGCCCGAAGAAGATCATTGAATCGGTCCCATGCCTCGTAAAAAGTTTCATCAAATCGTTGTTGAAATCTCGTGATTTCATTTCGAAGGTTATTGTCTTGAAGAGGGGAAGAATTTGTGGTGAATTTCAACAAGATCTCCATGCTAGATATCGTATCAGAGGGGGTTCTTTTTCAGCCTAATCGGCGGCACCCTCGAGGGAAAATGGGAAAAGCATAAGCTTAACCGACGTACTCGGGACGTTCGGGAACTTCATCGTAGAAGGTGATATTGTTGAAATATCAAATGTAAGTGAGGGTCGTCTTTGTCATGTCCGGAAAAATTGTTTATTTTGAACAAGAGTAAGCAAACCATGCTTAAGCTCAAAGTTGTCCGCGGTGATCTCGGGAACAACGATGGCATCCTCGTAACCCTCGGTGGGTGCTTCGAGCAATTGCGCCATAGTACGATTATCGGCCATCGTAACTACGGGAGGAGCTTGATTTTCAATAGGTTCCACAAGATTAAATGGTTCAACAAAAGTCGGGTACTTGTTGTTGTTGACGGTTAGAATTTCGAGATTGAGAAACGAGGTGGCATGACACTAAATATTAAAAAAGAAAATTTATACTAATTTTTTAATTTTTTTTGAAATTTTCAACAATGTATTCACAATTTATTTTAACAACGGACAATGAGATAAGACACTTAAACCTAATAATCAACTCGCTTCTCGGTAACTCTTTAAAGAGAAAAACGCACAAAGGAGCGGAGGAGTAGGAAAGCGCGAAGCTATTAAAAACCTTTCTCCTTTAGGGTCGTAGTTCGTTGGAACGACCCGCCTTATACCCCTCTTAGAGTTTGTTTAACTTTTAAAGGTGAACCGTACCTCGCGAGTGACACAAGAGGTAAGTTTTTGATCTTTAGCTCGGGAACTTATTAATGATAATACTTTAATTGAAAGTATTATATTGATGGTGAATTTTATTTATTTTTATGGACAATGTTTTTAAATTTTTTATTTTTTGATTTTTTTTATATTTTATATATACTAATAAAAGAAAAATCTTTATTAATTTATTTTTTTATATGAAAATAAGCAAAATAACTTCACACGAAAGGATCTTCAAAGCACAAATCTTCAAACGCAACAACAACCGTATACAATCCTCCCCAGCAACGGCGCCAAAAATTGATCGTTTATGATTAACCCTTTTAAATATATAAATAAATATATAATACTATAAATATATAATAAGGATAATTATCAAAAAATCTCAATTGTAGTAAACCGGAAGTATGATTCTCGGGTCGTTATCCCCAACGAGGAATGCAATTGAAAGTCGAGAGTCGTTTTGATAATCGATGCTTGAATGGAACAAGTTTTAGATTGGTTTTCTAAAACTAAGGGAAAATTAATGCAAACACTTAAAAACAATTAAGGCAAAAACTATTTTAAACTGAAAATGCAAAACGGAGAATCCTAAAAACGCAACTAAAAACTAACTAAGGCAAATATTACCCTATAAAATTGCAATTTGGTTTTAAACCTCTAAAATAACCAAAGAAAATATTTCTAAACATGATTTATATTTTTTTGACTTTTTTTAATTTTTTTGAATTAAAACTCCCTATTTAATCTATTTAAACTTTCTAGAAAATAACAATAATTATTTCTAAAAAATGTCCAAAAATGTTTTTCTACTTTTAGAAAAGTCTAAAAATTATAATAAAACTCAATAAATATCTTTTCATATTTTTTTTTCTTTTTATAATTAAAAATTAATCCTAAAATTAATTTAAAAAGAAAAATGAAATTTAAAATCTAAAAATGATGAAAAAGATTTTTAACTTTGTAAACCCTAAAATATTTATTCTAAATCTAAAAACTATTTTTTGTATTTTTCTGAATTAATTTACTATTTTTAAATGATTTTCTAAAATTTTACTCTTCGAAAAATGAATAAAAATAACAAATAAAGTTGGAAAAATATGAAAAATTGTAGGAAAGTCCTAAAAGTTGTAAACATCCTAGGAAAAATAAGCTGGTTAAGCCAGCTTATCGAATAAGCTCTAAAAAGCTAAAAATTAAAGCTGCGGAAGTGCTTTTGACTAAAAAGAGAAGAAAAATCGTGTTTAATTTAAAATTGATGTTGCAAGTTCTAACGGAAAAGTCCCAAGGGCGCTAGTGGTAGTGTGTGTGTTGTGTAAACGTTTGGTGAATAGGGGTGAGGTCTCGGGTTCAGTCCCGCTCACCCTTGGCTTCCCTTAATTCCCAAATGTTTTTTACTTGCCATTTTTTTACAACTTTTTAAAAGACTAAAAAATAAGCACTTTTTACAAAAACACATTTTTTATAAATCACCAATAAGCACTAAAAAAAGCTGAAAAGAGTGACAAAATAAGCTAAACTTCCCTAAGTCTAAATTGGCTAACTGTTAAGCTAATTAAGCACTAAAAAGCAAACCACAAAGAGAAATAAGCTAAGACAGATGATAAGCTATATCTAAAAAGCACTTAAGAGCAAAAAATAAGCAACTACAATAAGCTAGAATGACAGAATAATCAAAAGGCTATAATACTTAGAAATTTTAAGCTAAAATGCAAATAAGCTCAAATAAGCTCTAAACTAAAGGAAAATAAGCTAAAATGACTTAAACTAACCTAATAAGCTATACTAAACCTAAATTAAGCAAATGCAATAAGCAAATAAGCCTAAATAAGCAAATTAGCTTTTTGGCCAAAACTGTTAAGCAAACAGCCTAAGGGCTATTTTCTAGCTTAAAAATAAGTTAGCAAACAGATCCTTATGGCTTAGTGGCTTAAGTCACTGAAAAGCTTGGCCAAAAAGCTACAATAAGCAACAAAGAAAAAGCAGTTTTAAATTCAAATAAGCACTTAAAAAGCTTCATGAAAAAGCTATCTCACACAGATTCAACACTTTAATATATTTCCTTAAACTTTTGCAATCTTAACAAATCACCACTTTTGAGCTTAAAAATAAGCAAACAAACAGAACCTTATGAACTTATAACCTACAAACAGATTGAGATTTGACCTCAAAGAGCTTATATCAACAATCAAAAGAGAGTTTGAAATTCAGGATAAGCTACAATAAGCAATTGAAAAAGCTTTTTCTTCTTTTTTTAACACTTAGTTAAAAATGACAGATTTGGCAAAAATTTGACACAAGAAATGCAGGCCTATTTGTCTATATTTCTAAGGTATTTCAAGACATGCATAAAAACAAAAAACATCACAAAACAACAATAAGCAAGATCACAATCAAATAAGAAAATAAGATGAGCTTAAACCTCACAGTTTCAAACCACAAACTCTTAAAACATTAACAATGAGATTTAATACTTAATTAGGCTAAAACAGATTATGTAATACTTTAAGCTATTTAAGACAGTTTATAAGAAAACTCAAACAAATGATATCTAAACTATAAGCAGGCATAAATAAGCAATCAGCAACACAAATAAGCATAAATAAGCAGCAATAAGCAAGAGATAAGCACAATAAGTAGTTGAATAGTGAATAAGCTAAAAATGGAAAAATGAAACTTACAAAGGCCCTTGCTCAAAACAAGGCAAATGAGCTCAAAAGAGCTTATCTACAAGCTCTATCTTATCTAGGATAAGCTAGTGACAGCAATAAGCCCTTCCCTTTTTGGCTTATCTTCCATTTGAGCTTTTTGAGTGATTTTTGGTAAAATAAGCTTAAACCTTACAAACTATGAAAGAGTTTATAAGGCTTAAGTAAACAGCTTAAGAATGTTATAAAAAGAGCTTTTGTGGGCTTATAAAACAGTTTTAAATCATCAAACACTTTAACTTAAAAACAGGGTAAAACATAAAAACTTCAATCTTTCATTAAACTTAAAATTAGTACAAGGCTTTCAAGAAAACATTACAATAAGCTAAAAAGACTTAAATTATAAGTGATATGTGTGAAAACACATGTCTATTTTATATCAAAATAAACCTTAAAAAGACAAAATTGTGCTTTAAATGCTTAAATAATGCTTGTTTTTGTCTTTGTGATTGTGTAGGTACGGATATTGCAAAAATCACAAGAAAATGGTTAAAACCGAGCAAACACGAACACGGGAACGGAAGAGCACGCAAGAAGCCGGGAGGAAGCTATCAAAGTCAAACCCTAGTCAAACTTGGTCAACTCTCAGTCAACCCAAGTCAAACACTAAAGGACAAAATCCTAAAGTTTCAAAATCAGTCCCTCATTTATAAACCAATTCATAAAAATAATCCTTAAAAGTCCTAACGGTCATTAACTTTTAAAAGTTAACAATTGTTATCTTTTTATAACAAATCCAAAACTATAACCTGGCCCAAATCCCTAACACCCGGCCCAAACCCAAGTCAACCCCGGGTCAAAATATTCAAACGCACCCTCTATAAGTAAAAAAAGGGGTGGGAGAAATAGTTTTACTGTTTACCCGTCTCCTTTGTTTAACCCCAAGATAAAACCATGGGGTAAATAACAATTGGGGGTCAAAAAGGACAATTCAAGGGGCAAACTACACATGGGCAGAGTATACATCATCAAACGCACCCTATTGGCCAATCCCATGTGAAGAATGACACGTTGGAATGACAAAAGCACAAGGAAAGGGGTATTTTGCACTCAGTCTACACTCAGAAGTAACACAAGGTTGTCACATCACGGATTGCCAACGTGGCAATCCGTGTGAGACAATCTAATCCAACGGTGTGCGAGATGGATCCAATGATTGAGAAATGATCAAGGGCCAATGATGAGAGGAGCGTGTCACAACCAAGGGGTCTAGAAGCTTCAGATACAGGCTATATATAGCCACACACTCTCACACACACAATATAGGAGGGTAGCTCTTAGAATAGCTTAATTTTAGCTTTTAGCTTATTTTTCTTGCGACTTTTTCATTGACTTTGAGACTTTTGCTTTTTGACTCTCACGTCTGGCAGGCTCCACGAGGTCGGTGGCGTTGAGGTTTTTGTCCCTTTCTTAAGATCCGTTTTCCTGCATATACAAATGCAAAACATACAAATACAATGTAGTTTTATATTTAGTCATTTTCTTTTGAGTGGTCAAAAGTATTGAGTAATAAACACATACCGAACATCATAACACACAATGCAATATAAATATAGAGCATAAATGAAATTAAAAATGTAAGAGAAAGTAACGAACAAATCAAACCAAGCACATGATGATAAGGTTCAGATCACAACAGCCCCCCCCACCTATAAAAAAAGGGGTTGACAAGTGTCAAACACACACGTGCTTCGACCTTAATCCACTCCTGTTATCCAACCTGAGTTTCCTTCACTAGCTACAAGCTCCATGAGCAAAAAACCATTCACAACTATGAGTTCACAGAGGTCCACACGAACCAAATGCATTCTATGACATACTAACCAATCAATCACAATAACAACCACTACTTCACTCAAATCAATACTAGCTTCGACTGCACAACTTCACAACTTCTCTTCACTTCACAACTTCACTTCACAACTTCCTTACACTTCACTACTTCACTACACTTCACAACTTCACTACACTTTATAACTTCCCTACACTTTACAACTTCCCTACACTTCACAACCTCACTACACTTTACAACTTCCCTTCACTTCTCGTAAAACTTTACAAAACCCCCCGACTATCTATTACAACACAATAACATGACATATTAATAATTAATGAAAATACAACAAATTTAAACATACAAGAATCAATGTATTCACTTCTATTACGCATCTACTACATGATAATAGAGGAACAAAGATATCACTTTCATGTAAACCTTACAACATCACTACTACCCTTTGGTTCTATGAAAGTTATTTAGAATAACCTTGAATCAACTAATGCTAAAACAGTTTAGAAAATAAAAACTGAAAATGGTTTAAGCCATTGCTTGATTTTGAGTATGGAGAGGGGAGAATAATGGTGTATTTATAGGAATTCTGAACTGAGATCTAATTTCCCAAGGAAAAAATGTGAATTAACAGTAAGGTGAACTTCCTAATAGTAAAATGATCACCTTAATTCAAAATTAATTTGCTAGTTGACCCTCCATTTATCTAGAATTTCTAGAAGCAAATTCCATTGAATCACTATTTCCTCCAAATAGAGAACTGTTAATTGCCTTAATGCCAAATTCAATTGCCCCTTTTGCTGTCAATGCATTGGCCCATTGCGGTCCTTTTCTTAGCCCAATCTATAAGCATAGTCATATTTGGAAGACCAACATCAGAGGAGATGATAAATATTTGTTGTGATTTAGTATACAGGGAACTTTCGTATTACATAATTTTACAATTACACTTGTCATCACCAAACTTAAAAAAAGAAAGTACGATTAAATATCCAACAGCTAGAGATATTTACAAGACTATTACTTCCATTTGCGATATAAAATATCACAACACTTTTTCCTACTGCATCACTACCCCCACAAACAACACAAAGTCTCCTTTCTCTCACCATATAAACCACACAAATCACATAAGTAATAAGGAATTTCAGCTGGATTAGTGTATACAAGATTAGTGTTAAAGTATTCAAAATCTAGCGTAGACATATGAAACTAGGGTTTTCATTTGTATCTTGGAATGCTTACACCTTATTCTTAATCTACTTCACCAACAATTTATAGACTTCTGACCATTTCAGACATATTTACACAATCATTACCATTTCATGTTCATATCACTTTAGTTACTTGTGTTAAAATTATATGAAACAAAAAACTTTCCCTAATAGCTTGCTAATTTTTAGTCGACTTTAGGCATAGAGAAACCCACTTATAAATTTTCTTTGCAAAACTCTTTGGTACACTTGAAATATAGGTCTAACTAGTCCAACGTCCGAATTTCATATTTTTGAGTTTTGAATGATAGGTAAATAAATTTATACAATACAGATTTTCAAATCCAAAAGAAGCTGATATCTAAATTCAACTTATTAGCACCATCCTAGAAGTGTTTTTGGATCATGATTGAAAATGTGGTAAATAAGACTTTAACTTAACGTGCAAGTCCAATCGAGCCATAGGATAAGTAACGATGAGATAAGACTTGGAAGTAGAGTAATACAATGCTGGAATTTGACAGCTTAGTCCCGTGTATATTTCGAATATTAAGGCAAAATAGGTAAGGAACTAGGACTAATGGTTTACATTTCGGAAAGTAGACTCAAAAACAATTGACATAGGATTTTGAAACACATGATTTTGTTAGTAAACGAGTGATTTATGCCTCGAAGTTGGAAAGCTCTTTAAAATACTCTAACACAGTTTCCAACCTATAAATAAACCAACACCTAAAGCATGTTTTTCTTAAGCAGGTCTTGAAAATTGAACCTACATAGTCACCTACTTAAAAGTTTAAAGATAATAAACACTTGAACAAAGTAGATACGCTATTTAAATTAAGGTGTTAAAACCTTATCAAACTAGTTTTGGAGTTTTTAAAATTGTAAATATGTGGTTGTCGTTTTTCTGACTTTTACTACGTAACTATATAACACCTCACTATGAGTATACGAAGGTGATAAAACTTTATAAAAGTGCATATGTATTGTTACACTTCATTGTCTTAAACCTAAATCGCGTAACATATCTATCGCCTTTGGAAATCATGCTTGGTAGTACCAGTGAATATTTTTAAATTTTACTACTTGCTGAAAGTGATACCCCCTTTTAACTTGTTTAGCACGATTTTAAACATATCGGTGATACATTGCTTTTTTTACTTATAGACAAAGTAGCTTTAAAGATAGAATTAGCACAAGTACCAATACCTCACTATCCCTTATCCTTGAACCGTTAAATACTGTGGAAGCACTATTTTATAAAATAATCTTAGTGTGATTGACATCCATCCAATAGCTAGCATGGCTAACAGACGTATACCATCGAAATGCAAGTGTCACGTTTTACACCTGCTCGCACTTTACTTTCATGAATTTGCATACATAACTTTGTTTAGCTTTGTGTCGACGTAATCGTAACGTTAATAACTTTTTCTGGATATTGGATGACCATGCAATAAATTACTTAAACTTGTGGTCCACACTTATCATTTACTTAAACCTATGAACTCACCAACTTTATGTTGACACTTTTAAGCATATATTCTCAGTTTTAACCGAAACATTTATAATTGCATTGAAGTCCGCATTCATCATTTACATTCTTATGAATCACTTGCACTCAAAGCTAATTCTGCGTTTAGTAAAAAATTATACTTTCCTTGATCAAAACAATGGGCACCAACATTTGGTAAAGAATTATTTAAATTGTAATGTATCAATGATAGTACTTTTAAACACTCATTAGATCGTTCACTTAACTTGCTGGTTATTATAATAACGCCTCCCGATAACCCTTGCCCTGCATAATTTTTAAAGGATGTTAACGATTATCAACTTCGTAGCTTTTAGAGTCGAAAACAATTTCCTATACATTATCATCATGGTTCACGGTACTCTTCAGATTGAGAATTTCAGTAGCCATTGACATCAACCGCATAATATTACCCCATGGATAACGAGTTTCTGTACTAGCCTTTTGCGGATTAAAACTAAATAAATGCTTGAAGAACCTGCTGACTTTAAACTGACACGTTCGTGGACATAACCCAAGGAGAGTAGACTATTCAGAACTTCCACAATAATAAGGTATAGCATGTGAAGAATCATAACCACAGAAGACATTACTCGGCTCTTCGCCGGAATTTTTATCAGATATGAACTTACCCTACTATTTTTAGTTGGGCGAAGGTCATCTTCCTCAAAACGCGCCGCGCTATACGCTAAGATAAGCTTCTTCGAAATGGTACGTTGAACCAACATTCCGATTTAATGACCATATTATTTCGTGAGATATAAAACATTATAAGTAAAGATCATGAGATCCTCGTTACGCATTATAAGTACTCAAAACGCTTTTTGGTTTCCGTCCACCAGACCCATTGGTAATAAAAAAAATAAAGAAAAAAATTAGAAAAAAAATAAAAAGCTTTGATTGTGCATATTCTCATCCCATCGCGGGCCCCGATCAGATCAACTCTCAACATTAATAAAATAGATAATAAAAATTACGAGTAACAATATCGTGGTGAAACACTACCGATGAACAGTTACCTGTGAATATTATCGAGAACATAATTTTTTTGAAACCTAATGTATATCCCTCACAACTGACTTCTCCAGAAAGCTACAATTGTTACTACCTGTTAATTTGTAGTAAATATTTCACCTCGTTCAAGCATGTTAACTCCTTAAGAATATATATAAAGAAGATCTAAAAATATGACTTGACAAAACTTGAGTTATTAATTAATTATATTATGAAAACCTAAATAAGCTTTATGAGATTAATCTCATTAATGACACAAACACATAATCCTAATATGACTCCAAACAGCTTATCCTATCACGTAACAAACACATATCCATTAATACTTAAAAACTATAACGATCGTTATCCTAACACAGATCATCGTCTATTTGACCTTCTGCTCGCGACCAATAACCTTTTTCCTCTTTGACTTCCGCAACCTGTGGACGTAACCATCTTCACCATTTTCCTTCTTCCCTCATCCCTGCCCAAGGCGTCATAAATACATCAAAACTAAACCGTAAATTTCCATTTTCTAAACAAAGTTCAATCATATCGATGTAGGCGGTTTGGACTGAAAACTTTGATAAAATATAGACTTATAAAGTGCCAGGGTATTTTTTTATTTGAATTAAGAACACCAAAATAGTTTAAAACATGTTATTTTTTATGTTTTATAACACGAGTTTTATAAAATTTCAACCCGTAACCATACGAGTTTATTTCAAAATGAAAATTCATATATGTCTATTCAATGCATGAAGGGAATTCACTGAGCATTGTAATACATTGTGATTTAAGCTTGAATACACGATAGTAATCTTCCCTCTACTTGGGTTGTGATTCGTAGTATGCAGCATCAATTCATAAAAACACACAATAGTCTGCCATGTGACATGGAAACCCAGTCAACCTCTTCTTTTTTGATCTTATATGAACCCCTATTACTTTAATCAAGATAATACTAGCATCTTTTTTCATCTCTTATAGTGGATACATTGGAATCTTAAATGACAGCGTGTTTCATTAGTAGGTGATGTCCTAATGGTGTCGTGAACTTAAATAGTCAAAAAATAGATATTTGTCCCTCTGTAATACGAAACTTCGAGGGGTGATTCCCCGATAGTCAAGCCTCGATTGTGAACGTTCTTGGGACGTCTAGGAGACACTTATTTTAATAAGGTTGCATTAGAGACTATAAAGTTGTTGATTTGATTGTCTTCTCCAAAGTTACTTGACCCCTTAGGGACCTCCTGTTGCTTCTTCATATGGCAGTGCCAATATTTTTATTAATGACTTCCACTTGTACAATAATGAGAGGCCCCATTCGTTGAGACAAAGATTCGTTGTCGATTGAAACATGTTTTATCCTTCTTGACTTGACATGCGCTTGTTCTTTACCCATCGTTTTGGGGTTTGATTTTTGTACCTCAAAAGGGCTTCCTCTTTGCTTTCTGTCTCGAGGCCCATTCATAGTGCTACAAGACTAACATCTACATGATTGTCAGTTTGTTAAACATTATTTTCTCTCTTAATTCTCGGATACATTTCAAGCTGAATTTTAGTTGTTTCACGAATAAGATTCCGCCCCCTCTATAGCCTAATAACACTGAAGCACCAATTTTGATGAATTTAAGATATTGAAATCCACTTTGACATGAACTGTGAGCAAAAGCAGTTTTGAGTGTTTACTAACACATGCTCGGAGGAAGATGTTTCTACTAGCTACCCCATAATGCTGGTCAACAGTATTCACCGTAATATACGTACCATCCTTAATATCTTGATGCATTTTCCAGTCCTTTAGTGAACTATGTGGTTCTTTTAAAGACTCACGCTCAATACCAACACAATATGGTAGATATCCTTTTTTGACATGTAGACTGCCCAGGAAACTCCAAAAGAATCACCTGTGACATTTTTGATTGACCCTTGGATGAAGATCCACACTCAACATGACATTGATTTTTTAGATGGTTGGAGGGAAACATCATGTCGATATGACCAGGTTTCTCCTCTCAAGTTTGAGTATCGGGTTTTACAATGGGACATGCCGCAATGAATCGTCTCCTGAAATGACAAAACAACGAGAAAGCATCATGAAAAAGCACACGTTATTTGTTCCTTTCCGCTTTGATACCATTGATTACCTTAACCCGAGCGTGACTCCTCAAACAATTCAACAGTCCTTGCATAATAGATATTTATCTCCCAATCCAAAAAATATTGTAAAAAAAATATGGTTTGCAAGTAAAAAAAGCAAGCGCGCAACTTGTGACGTTTCCTTAACACCACTACTAAATTATTGGACTGTTAATAAGATATAATAAAATTTTAAAGGCAAAAAAAATCTTTATTCTCAATACCTCAAAGCAAACACAACGCTCACTTAATAAAATAGACAAGATAAACGGCAATAATCTCCCTGTTTTGTTAGTTTGTGTCACAAACATCCCTAGCCGATACTATTGGCACTAAGTCATCCCAGTAACGCTACGCTAAAATCACCCTAAAGATAGTTTGCAAAACTTTTTAAACTTTTTGCAAAAATCATCCCCCAATCAGATATTTTTTTGCCGACAAGTGCCCAACGTAGGAATATATTCTAAAGTATCGCTAGGATATAGTCCAAAACAACAAACCACAGGGATATTTGTTGCATGTACACTTAAAATAAATATTAATAAAGCTTATTTTTAATTTACGGGAGAAGTAATTATTGAAATGAAAAATCAGCCTGTACAGCCTTGAAACATAAAATCAGCACCAATAATTTTCTTCTAAGCTACATGACATTTAATTAATCACCGTCGTCTCCAATCGATAATTTGCAAATAAAATATTGATGTTTTTTATATAAAATATAGTAATCACCTCCAAGGCTCCAATAATCGCCTGGACCATAAGAATCAAACCGTTTGTACCCTTGGTTTTTTGCGTTTATTTTTTAATTTTTTTAATTTTGTATAGTTATCAAAACTGTGACTTAAAATACGAAAATGAAAATATAATGTTAACTGGTCCCAAAATAATACACTGTCAAAATTACGAACATATCCTGATAAAAAACTCGTTCACCTGTAAACCGAAAACACAAACATGTTTTGTAACCTTTTAATACTTTTCTTTATTTTCGTCCAGAGTAACAATAAACACCCAATAATTTAACAAATACAAGTACCATATTCTAGCTTTTGATTTATATTCTGGCTGAGCGTGTTGCATAATCCAGACTCATGTGATGAACCTTACAACTTATTTTAAAGGTGCTACTATTGTATCCTTTTTTGGCCCTCAAAATACTAAAAAAGACAAAGATGTTTTTTATACCCCCCTTTAGACGTTCGGAAATTTTTGATGCTATAGTTTTTTGTGCTTTCAATTGGTGTAAAAGTCGTTGTCATACGACGTTTTCTTGGGACGATTGGTTAAAAAATCCCCAATTTATTTCCTTGTAATTGTTTTCTAGCTCCTTGCTAGTTTAATAAATTTTTGCCGTTCAAAAAAAAAAGGGGGTACATATAACATAAGCCTTATTTAAAACAAATTTATTTATTTTCCGTACAAATTATACTTATATATCAAAGGCGAAAAAATGACCCGACCCATTTTTCCCACTCTTTCCCTCTCACTTTCCTTCTCATTTTCTCAGTTTACACACAGTGGTGACACCTATGGGATATGTGTTCCCTCTCCCCTTTCTCACACTGCCACATCTTCTTCTCTCTGACCATCTTCCCTCTATAAAAAAAATCATCTCCCACACTAAAACACACACACAAGCCGCCCCCTCTTTTTGTTACCGGTTGTTTCTCACCGAACAAAAAATAAAAGAACGCGCGCCTCTTTCTCTGCTTTATCTCTTTCTTCCATAGATTCACAAACTCGGATCCATCTACATCTTCATCGGTCATCTAATTTGTGTAAGGTTTTTGTTTTCGTTTTTTTTCAAGTTAGGGTTTATCATAATTTGTAGGTTTTGTTTATTTCTTTTGCACATATTCAAGACATCACAGGAGATAACAACTTTCTTTTTAATTTTTATTACCTTATTGTGATTACAGATTTGGTATTTTGGGTTTCTTTTAATAATGACGTTTTAGTTTTTTGATTATTCATACTATTGCTTTTTTTTTTTGCTTGCAGGAAATCAACATTCAGGTTATCAGTTTAATATTGTGAATGGGGATTTATGGATTGATATCCATGAGGAGGTGAGTATTTGCTTATAAGTGTAAATATGACAACTTTAGTTTATGCTAAATTGTGTTCTTGGATTTGTTAGGATTAGATAGCAAAACAAACTATTGAGGGGTTGTTTTGATTACCTTATTTTCTTGGCTAATGGGTTTATCTCAATTTAGATATGCTTACTTTACAAGTTGAGTTTATGGAGTTAAAATTAGAGTATATTTGTTTTTTTTGAATTAATTTAAGCCTGTAATCATGAAATTGGTGAAATGAGCTATTCCAAACACCCCTCTGCTTCCCTTTTTATGATAAATGCGTGCCTTTCAAAACAATCAAATTATATAACCATGATTTTAGGTTTCTTTTTTTGAGTTTTGATTTTATTGATGATGTTTATTGTTTATTGATTTTTGTTACAGGTTTTTTGTATTTTGGTTTGATTATTTGTGATTGCAAACACATCAACAAATTGCATGTAATTGTAAGGTATGCATCAGGGCTAATTTTTATCCGATCGTACTTTACAAGCTTCTATCTAATTATCCAAGTCGTGTAGGTGATTCAAAAAACGTGGCGTTTAATGAGGTGGTAGGCGAACCTTTTATGGTTGTGGCGATAAGTAATTAGGGGGGCGACAACTTTAACCTCATGTAAGTTTGTGATGAGCTTATGGGATTTTGTATTTATCTAATGGGTTGTTGTTACTTTTATCAAATCTGATTGTATATTGATGATTTGTGTGTTTTTTGGGGTTTTATAGCAGAATTCTGTATTGGCATTTGCGTCGGATAAGTCTCGATGTCGTGAAGGTTAAACCGGTAGCCAATCTACAAGTGATATTAACTGAACGAACTGAATTTTTATTATTGATGTAGGGTTTGAAATGTGGTTCATTCTTATGAGGGTGTTTGGGGTTGCTCATTATTAATATGCGAAAAATTAGCTTTTGTAGTTACTATCCTATTATACAAAATAAGTAGAAATGCGCAAACTTATTATCATATATACGAATGTTGATTGATTTCTTATTTGCATTCACTAGCATTGTGTTGATACAGTCTTTATTTGATGTGTGAAATAATTAGGATTAGATAATTAGATATAACAAAATCAGGATAAGTGGTTTTTGGTACAATGTTTGGGCCTGCCTACTTGCTATAAAAAGTGTAGGGTGTTTGCTTATTTCCTTAAAAAGTATGCTACACATATATATGCGATTTAAAACTGAAATCATTTTATAAGTTTTTGAGGTTAAATGTGTGTGTTTACTGATGTTTACGTGCGCTTGCTGATACCTGCTTTGCGGATGCCTTTTTTAATGATTGTTTAGTAATGTCGTTGTGACAATGGCAAGTTCTAACTCCCGTTTCTACGGATATGCTTCGCCGCATATTTAACGGTTTTGGGGATCTCTTGATTCGGGCAACGGCTTATCAAGGTACTTGATTCTAAAGTTTCAGATTTAGGTATTTATTTGCGTTATTAAAATGATATAAACTATAGAAAATGATGTAGTGTTTTGATTTTGGTAGTAATTGGCATGTTGTGGAATCCGATAAACCACATGGTTAAAAATGAAGTAAGAAGGTTGAAGACAAAACTGAATCACAAGGTGATTGGGGTGATTCATGGGCCAAGAAAAAAGACAATAAACCTCAAGACGGGGCTAAAGGGTCGAATAAACAAACTACTAATAAAGGGAGAGGATGCACTCAACGGGTCAAAGCTTGCTCTCATTCAAGTGGAGTTGCCCACTGAGGCTTTTTGTATTGGATGGGTGCCCACCAAGTCTTCTTACATAGATAAGTTTTTCTCTGGGTTTTTGGCATGTTTACCACTAAATGAGTCATTTTGGATTATTTCTAGGGCCGAATGCTTAAACGGGTAGAAATTTATTATAAGTGAATTTGAATGTGTGCATCCACCTCATCAACTTTATTGAAAGAATCATCATTGTCTTAACCTTTTAATCGTGAAATTATTATAGCTTATATAATTACATTGGAAAAAAGTCTATGTTCGAACTGATTTTTGTGATTTCTTTAATATTATGTAGGAGTAAAATGATCATATTTAGAGGCGTATGTAAGAAAGTGATGAAAAAACTAATGCTATATACTTTTACGTAATAAACCCCTTAGATCAGAAGGTTTTTTTTGCTGATAACATTTGCATGATTCAGAATGTTCGAGGCTAATTGAGTAAAAAAATAAAACGATCATGTAGTTTTATATTACTGTG
>BQNB010034857.1:0-51300 GCA_026074375.1 Tanacetum coccineum
AATGACGTTCTGTCTTTGTCTTTTGATTATGAGCTTAGTTGGACCGGTAGGTGACCCGTTTATGTCTTAGCAATCATGCTCTTAATTAACTGATAAAGATCAGAATAGTGGACTACCAGTATATAAAACACCGTTAAACAATAAGTGGGTAAAGTCCCGTTGGGTTAGGGTTTTAACAGGATCACCACTGCTTTAATTCTCTAAGATAGATTATAAATAAACTAAAGGATTCTTTATGCGGATGCGTTAATTATGACAGGATTAATCGTGTCTAGGTCTTAGGATGATGTCCCGCCTAAGTCTTAAGAATGATATGCCGCTTCGAGATAAGTAAATCATTGCACTAAAACAAACAAACCAACATTGAACCGGATTTAATATGGCTAATACGGTTTTCTATCATTTGGCTTGTACCGCTTTTCTATCTTCTAATCTTCTTTTTTTGTGTTTATTGTGTATTGAATTGGTATTTTTTTTCCACCAAACCTGTGCCAGTCTCTCAGGCTGAAAACCCCCATATCAATAGACAATGTACATAGCATAGGTTTAACCAGTAAATAGACTAATTAAAATGCCAATAGAATATAGGATTAATATTCCACTCTTAGTGTTCGACACCCTACTTACCGCGAACTCTATCTTGACCGGGTATACTGCTCGTTAAAGTGTTATTTTAGGTTTGTCGGCTAAATATAAATTTAAAACTTGATAATCAAATAATTAACCCTACACGACAGCACATCATGTTTTTGGCGCCGCTGCCGGGGAGTGAAATAATTAAACCTTATTCTTATTAGTATTTCTAACCATTAATTTAAATTAGTTTAGTTTAATCTAATTATTTAAATTCTGTTTGTATTTATTCACATTGTGTGTTTAAATTGTTTGTTTAAATTCCTACATTGCTCAATACGACGTATTCAATTCATTGAATACGGCGTATTAGCCCGTTCTACCTTTTTCTCTATTGCAAGTTGATTACAGAAAAAAATGGATGACCCAAATATCACCATGGAGGAATACATCAGACTTGAAGAAGAAAAAGCTCGAAGACATGGTCAAACGTTCAATTGACAAACCGCCATGTTCGGGAAAATTGAAAACTATGAAGATGAGGACGACTGTTCCACTGAATTCGAAACCAAATTCCTAGCCATAGTCCTTGATAATACACTAACAGCAATCCCTTCTAAACCCACGGTATGTCCTCCTAACGATGACGAGGTAGATTTCAGAATTTCATTAGACGAATCCGATGATGAAGATTACACGGTAATTTTTGATGAAAATACGTTTTCGTATAAAATAATTTATGTCAATGATTTAAAAACAGATTCGAGAAATGATAAACCTTTGTCGCCCAACCCTACGGTTGATTATTTTGATAGTTTAGACTACTTTAAAGATTTCAAAAATGAATTTCCAACCATTGTTTATAACGATGGCTTAACGTCTAAATCAGATCTTGAAATTAAACCTCTTGTAAGTTCTGAACGTATCGATGAATTTAATTTAATTAATGAAGCATCATTGTCTGAGTATGATGAAGTGATTGTTTCGCTCTTCAATGATCTTTTCAACATCGTTCATCCCGATGATTTAAAATCGGAAAAAGACAATGATGATAACGATATCGGTATAATACAGTCATCTGAGGGTAATGAAATTACACATGGGAAAAATGGGATTTCTAAAACGAGTTACGATAAAATCATTAAAACTTTTGAAACATGAAGTTTTGTCATGAACTTAAAAATAAACATCGTGATCTGGGAATATTACGTAAACGAAATGCTATTCTTTCTTATTATAAATTTGTATGTGCCGTTTGGCATTTCGTTCGATCCTAAGCGGTATTACAAAGATAGTTCTCATACAAAAGTTGCAAAGGCCAAGGTGTCACACCCCGCCAAGGCGGAAACACGAGGCGTAATATCATGGATATCATCATAACACTATGTGTCATGACAATACTGAAAACAAAAGAACGGCATCTTGTATTAATGAAAAAAGGGTCTCATTAATACAAGGGCAATGATTCACAAACCTACTAAAAACATCCAAGAATTCATGCAAACAAAATACGAAATAAAATCAAATGAGAACTTCAAATGCAGCCTAATTTTCTCTCTAGCCACTTTTATTAACTTCGGTATCTTCATAACGCTCACCTGAAAATGATGCTTAAAACGTCAACACAAAGGTTGGTGAGAGTCATAGGTTTTACGACACCAACAAAAGATTTAAATCAATTACTGTGATTATAAAAAAATATGCAGGACAATTAAGCTGACTATCATACATGCTAACATGCATTCGTCCCAAACAAGCAACCACAAGAGGGATGAAACGTGTCCCTTAATCCATAACATGCAACATTTAGTCATGGGGAGGAATGCTATCCCTAAATCCTAGACTCTTGGTACCGTAGCATACACAGGTTCATACCCACACCAAGTAGGCGAAAGCTCTTGCCCACAAAGTAGGCTAAGAACAATGCAACATCATACAACATGCAACACATAACATATAATAGCTACTTAAATGTCTATGTGTAACTTAAACCATATAATCAAATGAGAACTTCAAATGCAGCCTAATTGTCTCTCTAGCCACTTTTATTAACTTCGGTATCTTCATAACGCTCACCTGAAAATGATGCTTAAAACGTCAACACAAAGGTTGGTGAGAGTCATAGGTTTTACGACACCAATAAAAGATTTAAATCAATTACTGTGATTATAAAAAAATATGCAGGACAATTAAGCTGACTATCATACATGCTAACATGAATTCGTCCCAAACAAGCAACCACAAATGGGACGGAACTTGTCACCCGATCCATAACATGCAACATTTAGTCATGGGGAGGAATGCTATCCCCAAATCCCAGACTCTTGGTACCGTAGCACACACAGGTTCATACCCACACCAAGTAGGCGAAACCTCTTTCCCACAAAGTAGGTGTTAGCCTTAAAATATGTTGGCTAATACAGAATTACATTAGTTTATATTAGCCGGACACGCAGGGACTAGAAATGTCAAGTGTAGTAAGTAGATCATGTCCAGTGCTATATAGAGCAATCAAAACATTTCAAAACATATTTTGCATCATCTTCATCCCAAGAAAACATAGTAAAAATGGGACTATGAAACTCACCTAATGCACAAGCAGCTTCCAATAATATCAACACAAGCTACACAATACAAACACAAACGTGTTACACGCGACCAAGCTAAAAGCTCAAGTCCATGTAAAAATCATATGATGGATGTCTATGGTGTTTAATTATCCCCATGGGTCACCCCGATACCATGCCAACTTTAACCACTTCATTTACTCATAATTCTAGTGATCTACATTTTATTTAGAAATGCAGAATTTTAGTGTATCTTTACTAACTTAAAAACATTACTTTCTGACCTTCATAAATTATACCAAAAATCACCTAATTTCATTTATAAGTTCACTAACTACCTTGTGATTCCCAAGTACTCATTACATGTGCAGCAATCCCAAATAAAATCAAACTTTAAAACTGTCCTAATTCGGATCTGATTGCACACTAAAATGTATGGCCCTCACTACCATACGTAGGCAACTAATTAGAGGCTAATTTTCTCAAGAACGTTAATAGACATATAGAACTTAACTCCTGTGTTTTGGCTAACCTTAATTCAATTTTTAAATAGGGGTTTCACCTTCCCAAACATGACTTAAATCTGACCCGTGTTTACTGATTTGACAACTTTTAGTGTAACCAACATTTGACCTATTTTGAGACCTCAAAAACGTTTGAGGCTAGACTTTTTAGAAAGTCCATTCAATGAGCTACTGTTTAGAGTCCAGAAATGCCCAAAAACCTATTACCATCATGAAGATATTCACTCGTGAACATAGCCCTAAATTCTGCTCTAACCTAAATTAAGATCTAACACAAAACTAATCAATTTACATGCATGAACACACATCTAATCTATTCCTAAGCATCCTAAGATCATTATACATCTTTTAAAATCTGTATTTTATGTAACCCTAGATCCATCATAGATTAATTGTTACAAGATTCAAAAGAATAAACAAGAAGAAGGGTTAATGATCTTACCAAAAAACCTTGCTAGATCTTCCACAAATTCACCACTTAATTCTTGATCAAAGTTTTTTATTCCTAAGGTTTTGGGGAGGAGACTCACGGCACAAAGAAAAAAATGGGGAATTATGAGCTAGGTTTATAGTATTTATAAGGTGTAGACAACTAAGAAACCTAATCCCTATCTAACTAGTATTTGTGTTACACTAAAACACTTTTTTCTTCTTTCTTTTATTAAAATTCGTATTTAATATGTATGTAAAAAAAATTATTAGTTAATTAATTTCCTTCAATACCTTAAGTTTTTATAAAAACCTAAGCTAATTTTGTAAACCTTTTTACATAAACGCAACTTACTACACTTTCTAAAAATAACTTTTCATTTCACACTTCACTTTCTATATTTAGAAAGTTTGCTACAAACTTCTATATTTCACTCACCTATTTCATTTCTAAAATAGCATACTTTCCATAAAACTTAATCCTCAATTTTCCAATATTTGACATAGCATTACATGCGACATGTCAATCATTTCCATTATCACCACATGTGAACACATGGAATATCCGACACTTTAACACACATATAGAATCAAAATGAGATGCCCATACAACTCAAAATGATCTTAAGCACATACTTAACTCACTTAGCACACATAAAAATCATACTATCAATTCCATTGTCACAAAAATGTGAACAAAATGAAATTCCCATATTAACCATAAATTAAATCAAAATGAGACGATCACGCTCATAGATTGATAACCAAACTCACATAAGATCACATAAACACATAGTTATAACACATAATAATATACTTAGGTCAACACTATCGGTTTGACTAACTGGCTCAAGACACAGTTGTTACACTACTGGTACAAAAGTTACTACTGTTGGTGTGAAAGTTACAACTACTTGAAGATTACAACTGCTGGAAGAGTTTATGTTGACAGAGAAGAGATCAAAGACTTATCAGAGAAAAGATAAAGATTGCTTATGTAAACTACATAAGAACATTTAAGGGTGCACTAAGGTCTACCAATAACCCTATGTACCCAATTTAATTAGTTCTTCCAACTATAACTTGCTCAATGAGTACGTGTGGATACTTAGTTTTCATAAAATCCTCATAACCTCGCTTCGAGTTCCAACAGACTTGAACTATCGAAATCCTACTAGGCTTCAAACTTTTAACCTCACGATCAAAAATCTTGACAGGTTCTTTAACAAAACGAAGGGTTTTGTGTACCTTAATTATTTCCAAAGGCACGTGCATATTTGCATCTGTCCATTACTCCTTTAGATTTGACACCTGGAATGTGTCGTGCACCTCACTCAATTCCTTAGGCAACCTTAACCTATAAGCCACATGGCCAATCCTTTCAAGGATTTCAAATGGTCCTACATACCTTGGTGCCAACTTACCTTTCTTTCCAAAATGCATCACGCCTTTCCAAGGCGACACTTTTAGTAACACTTGCTCTCCAATCTCAAACTCTAGGGGCTTGCGCCTATTATCATCATAGCTCTTTTGACGATCTCTTTCCGCTTTGAGCTTTCCCTTAATCAATACCACTTTATCGGTCGTCTCTAGTACCAGATCGGGTCTAATCAAACTGCCCTCTTCAATCTCTACCCATAACACAGGCGACCTGCATTTCCTTTCATACAAAGCTTCAAACGGAGCACACCGAATGCTCAAATGATAACTACTACCAAAAATCGATAACACATGCCCTCATTATATCTTCCAAAGTCTGAATCATACGTTCACTTTGTCTATCCGCTTGGGGATGCTAAGCAGTGCTCAAATCCAATCGTGTCTCTAACACTTTCTATAGCGTCTGCCAAAACCACAAGGTAAATCATCCATCTAAATCTTAGTCAATCATCACCAGAATTCCATTCCTTGCTATTCTCTCATCAATATAATTCCTTGCCAATCTTCACATCTTGAATTCTTCTTGCAAAGGCTTAGAAAAATGAGCTAACCTTGGATCAGTATCTATCGACATCACCAAACACATCATACGTCACTACTCTCGGTCCATGGAAATTTAGTGATAAAATCCCTGAGTGATTCTATCTCCATATTCACTCAAAGTATCTCAGGTTGTTGAGCAAGCCATAATGTCTTTGGCCAGTTGCACCCTTCACCTCTGTAACAAAATCTGACAATTGCTAACATAGGTAGCTATCGTATATCCTTTTCTACACGTGGCTACCAATACATGTCTCCAAAGTTATGGTACGTCTTATCCGCTCCTGGATGTACCAAGTATCTTGATGCATGGGACTCATCCCTTACACTTCTACCAATCGAACCCAATTTCAATCCATAAAGTACAAACTCTCGTCTCCTTTTCTTTCCATCTGTTGATCTAAACCATGTAGCATTTCTGCGAGTATGTTCCCTTGCTTGCACCCCTTACTTTGGGCTGCCAGTATCATTCCTCTTACTCGTCTTGATTTCACTCTCTCCTTTCTACACAACGCATCACTCACTACATTTGCTTTATCAGAGTATGACACAATCATTCTTCAAAGTCTGAAAAGCCTCTTCTTGTTCTACGCTCCACTCATACTTCTGATTCCTTTCAGTTAGGGAAGTAAGGGGGTTCAACAATCCTAAAAATTTTTACGATGAACGTCGGTAGTAACCTATGAATCCTAAGAATAATCATCCAATTCCTCACTACCTCACTCTTACTCGGGTCCACGTGATTACGCTATGGTTGACCACGTGACCAAGAAAATGCACTTCTTCCAACCAAAACTCGCACTTAGAAAACTTCGCATACAGCTCCTTCTTCCTCAGTGACTCCAACACTAACTTCAAATGAACTTCATATTCCTCCTTCGACTTTGAGTAGGTCAGAATGTCATCAATGAATACGATGACAAACCTACCTCAGTACGGTTTGCACACCCGGTTCACTAAGTCCATGAAAACCGCTGGTGCATTGCTTAACCCAAAAGGCATAACCGTAGACTCAAAATGTCCGTATCTCGTTTGAAATGCGGTCTTTGGAATGACATCCTCATGCACTTGTGGCTGATGATAACCTGACCAAAAATCTACCTTTAAGAAAGGATACGCTCCTCGTACTGATCAAACAAGTCATTAATCCTAGGGAGTGGATAATGGTTTTTTATACAGGTTAATTTGTTCAACTCTCTCTAATCAATACACATGCAATAAATGAACACTTCCTTCTTCTTTCATGAATAACACACGGTGCTTCCCACAGAGAGATGATTTAGGTCGTATGAAAACATTGTCTTGCAACTCTCGAAGTTGTTAGACAATTTTGCATTTCGTGGGTGCTAGACGATATGAGGGCTCCACAACGGCCGATCGCTAAGGAACTAAATCTTTGCGAACCAACTTGTCATTTGCGGGGTGGTAATCCTGACAGGTCTTTGGGAACACATCAACAAATCTCGTTTTTACGACGGAAAATATCACTCATTTTTGGTTATCCTAACCACCTTCTCTGACGTACTATCCACAAAAATTCTCTTGAGACAACGTAGGTCCATTCCATAATTCACATCAAGTTCCCGACCGCTCAACCGGTTATCAACGAACTCAAGGGTTACAAACAATCAAATAGGGGATAAACAAACGAATATCGAATCAAAGGCTAGAAGACATATAGGGGATTCCACATATGCAAATAACCGTGGATCAAATCACATAAGAATCATTTGAAAGAAAGGATACATATATGTACTGAGTGAACACGCGAATGAAAAAAAATCAACAGGCGAACCCCGACAAAAAAACACATAAAAAAATCAATACGAAAAGGCGAAAATTCTTATACCAATTATCGACTTTACTCGAAAGACCAAATTAACTAATGTTTTTATAAAAATCAATTTAAAATAAAGAAAGTCACTTTAAGTATAAAAATCATTTTAAATAATAAATAAAATTGTCTTAAATGTAATCTTTATAAAATTCATTCTGGTTGTCATAAAAATCTAGAGATGGTTATCTTAATGGTGTATCGTATCTTACCACTATGAATCACTTTAAACTTGTTTTTTATAATAAAATAAAACCTATTTACAAAGATCATTTTATACACAGTTTTCTCCAAACACCAACACATTACTTCCAAAGGGTTTTTATAATTAGACATCAATTATAAAATATGTTACTCAAACAAAGGACACCATAATACCAACAGGGATCGTAAAACATCGAACAGAACCTAACACAATTCTATTGTTTGAAAACAAAATAAAATACCAGGAACCATATACTCAAAATAAAATCAAATGAACTCGTACAAGAAAACTCATGCAAGACGTTACGTACCTAAAAGAAAACGTAAGGTCTTATCCAAAATAACGATCAACAGAGCAAACCTAAAAGCATCGATACTAACATGTCCGCAACGAGTTACGACAACCAAGATATACAAAGAAGGGTAATGATCACACTAATATGTTCAGAATAATTAGTACTTAAAAGAAAACTTTGATCTTTCGAGTAATCAATGCAACGAAAGAACTAAACGAAATGGGCCTCTTATCCTGAAGAGCATATAAGAATTAACAATAGAGCAAACGAGCATCCAATAATAATAGTAATAATAATACTAGGTATCCGCAAATACTATATAGAAGAGAAACTTACTATCTCTACAACTCAATTTAACATATCCTTCAATTAGGGTAAGAGAATAATTGTCTGCCCACACCACCATCCTTATCATGAAAACACATAAAAAACATATTACACTACCACGTTATAACCAAACACAAATAAATGGAATCATAGTCACAAGTCTACGTGTGTGATGCCTTTATAATTATGTTAGCCACCATAATTATAAGTGTTTCCTTTCATATGTGTACCTACTTCCAAGACTACCTATTTCAATCATAATTTACATATAAGCACATATTCCACATTGCACATCTTAAACCACTCCAACTTAACACATAAAGGAATGAAAGTCTTGCATCAATTCCCAAAATACGAAATATCCGAAAGAAATAATCAATAACAACATAACGAGGTAAAGGACGGGATAAACTTATGCTGGGCCTCGCTTGGGTTTGACTTTGCCTTCGCAATAATCACTCGACTCCGCGGGTCCAGCCCTATTATGTGCGTCTGACAAACGATCAACTGTCCTATCTCCTTCTGTTCCACAAGAGGCTCCTTATAACGCTTAAGTCCAGTTGGGAAAACGGTTCCCCAACGAGACTTCTTACGGGTGGGAAAAACATAGCTAAAATACTAAGAAAGTAATACATATCATAACAGATAATGGTAGGCAAAATAACTAAAATGACAACTTAGCAATATACGAGATATATAAACTATGCAAAAATAGAGGGGAAGCATAGTAGTTATAGCATTAAACACTTAATCCCAAAATGCATCTACATGAAGGACCCCTAGGTTATAGTCTAGGCTCAACCACCGACTTCTCTATAACTAAAGGCTCTGATACCAATCTGTCACACCCCGCAAAGGCGAAACAGGGCGTTAATACATAAGGATATCATCACAACACAATGGTGTAACAATAGAGAATCTACATGCATAACTAGAAATAAAGACTATGTGTCATGACCATACCGAAAAAAGAACGAGCATCTTGTATTAATGAAAAAATGTCTTCATACAAGGGCAAGGATTCATCAAAACCTATAAAAACATCTAAGAAAAGAATTCATGCAAATAAAATATGAAACAAAATCAAATGAGAACTTCCAATGCAGCCTAATGGTCTCTCTAGCCACTTTTATTAACTTTAGTATCTTCATAACGCTCACCTGAAAATGATGCTTAAAACGACAACACAAAGGTTGGTGAGAGTCATAGGTTTTACGACACCAACAAAAGATTTAAATCAATTACTGTAATTATACAAAAAAACAATAGTAAGTAGATCGTGTCCAGTGCTATATATATCCCCTCCATACTTCCATGGAGGGGTGAGGATTCATAATTTTGTAATAAGGTGTGTGTGTTTCTCTCTCTAGAAAACACACATCTTCCCTTTTCTCTCACTAATAATATTGCTTTCTATTTGTTTAATCCTCCCCGACCTCCGGATCATTCTTGTTAGCTTGTGAATCTTTGGGATAACAGTAGGCGAAGAACAATGCAACATCATATAACATGCAACACATAACATATAATAGCTACTTAAATGTCCATGTGTAACTTAAACCATATAATCACAGCAATCAAAACATTTCAAAACATGTTTTGCATCATCTTCATCCCAAGAAAACATAGTAAAAATGGGACTATGAAACTCACCTGATGCACAAGCAGCTTCCAAACAATATCAACACAAACTACACAATACAAACACAAACGTGTTACACGCGGCCAAGCTAAAAGCTCAAGTCCATGTAACAATCATATGATGGATGTGTATGGTGTTTAATTATCCCCATGGGTCACCCCGACACCATGCCCAACTTTAACCACTTCATTTACTCATAATTCTAGTGATCTACATTTTATTCAGAAATGCAGAATTTTAGTGTATCTTTACTAACTTAAAAACATTACTTACTGACATTCATAAATTATACCAAAAATTACCTAAGTTCATTTATAAGTTCACTAACTACCTTGTGATTCCCAAGTACTCATTACATGTGCAACTATCCCAAATAAAATCAAACTTTAAAACTATCCTAATTCGGATCTGATTGCACACTTAAATGTATAGCCCTCACAACCATACTTAGGCAACTAATTAGAGGCTAATTTTCTCAGGGAAGTTAATAGACATATAGAACTTAACTTCTGTGTTTTGGCTAACCTTAATTCGAATTTTAAATAGGGGTTTCACCTTCCCAAACATGACCTAATCCTGACCCATATTTACTGATTTGACAAGTTTTAGTGTAACCAACATTTGACCTACTTCCAGACCTCAAAAACCTTTAAGGCTGGGCTTTTTGGAAAGTACATTCAATGAGCTACTGTTTAGAGTCCAGAAACGCTCAAAAAACTATTACCATCATAGAGATATTCACTCGTGAACACAGCCCTAAATTCTGCTCTAACCTAAATTAAGATCTAACGCAAAACTAATCATGCCACATGCATGAACACGCATCTAATCTATTCCCAAGCATCCTAAGATCATTATACATCTTTTAAAATCTGTATTTTATGTAACCCTAGATCCTAATAGAATAAATTGTTACATGATTTAAAAGAATAAACAAGAAGAAGGGTTAATGATCTTACCTAAAAACCTTGCTAGATCTTCCACAAATTCACCACTTAATTCTTGATCAAAGTTTTTGTCTTCCTAGGGTTTTGGGGAGGAAACTCACGGCACAAAGAAAAAAATGGGGAATTATGAGCTAGGTTTATAGTATTTATAAGGTGTAGACAACTAAGAAACCTAATCCCTATCTAACTAGTATTTGTGTTACACTAAAACACTTTTTTCTTCTTTCTTTTATTAAAATTCGTATTTAATATGTATGTAAAAAATATTCGTTAATAATTTCTTATACTACTTTAGTTTGTTTATAAAAACTTAAGCTAATTTTGTAAACCTTTTTACATAAACGCAACTTACTACACTTTCTAAAAATAACTTTTTATTTCACACTTCACTTTCTATATTTAGAAATTTGCTATAAACTTCTATATTTCACTCACCTATTTTATTTCTAAAATAGCATACTTTCCATAAAACTCAATTCTTAATTTTTCTAATATTGACATTGCATTAAATGCGAACATGTCAATCATTTCCATTATCGAACCACATGTGAACGCATATTATCCGACACTGTAAACACACATATAGGAAATCAAAATAGATGCCCTTCACTTAAAATGATCTTAAGCACATATCTTAACTCACTTAGACACATAAAAGTCATACTATCAATTTTACTTCCTTTTAATCTGTACAAATATGTGAACCAAATGAAATTCCCATATTAACCATAAATTAAATCAAAATGAGACGATCTCACTCATAGATTGATAACCAAACTCACATAAGATCACATAAACACATAGTTATAACACATAATAATATACTTAGGTCAACACTATCGGTTTGACTAACCGGCTCAAGACACGATTGTGTAACAACGTCATTCATAACCTAACCCTGCAACTCATCAAACAAGAACTGTCTTGG
This sequence comes from Tanacetum coccineum, assembly GCA_026074375.1. Taxonomy (NCBI): domain Eukaryota; kingdom Viridiplantae; phylum Streptophyta; class Magnoliopsida; order Asterales; family Asteraceae; genus Tanacetum; species Tanacetum coccineum. The sequence goes on from BQNB010034857.1 coordinate 12,252, forward strand.
AACTAAGTTATGAGTTGTTACAAAGCTCAACGTTTTTGAAGAATCAGCTTGACTTTGAGTTTATTCAAAATATAACATTAACCAAACCACATAAGAACATTTAAGGGTGCACTAAGGTCTACCAATAACCCTATGTACCCAATTTAATTAGTTCTTCCAACTATAACTTGCTCAATGAGTACGTGTGGATACTTAGTTTTCATAAAATCCTTATAACCTCGCTTCGAGTTCCAACAGACTTGAACTATCGAAATCCTACTAGGCTTCAAACTTTTAACCTCACGATCAAAAATCTTGACAGGTTCTTTAACAAAACGAAGGGTTTTGTGTACCTTAATTATTTCCAAAGGCACGTGCATATTTACATCTGTCCATTACTCCTTTAGATTTGACACCTGGAATGTGTCGTGCACCTCACTCAATTCCTTAGGCAACCTTAACCTATAAGCCACATGGCCAATCCTTTCAAGGATTTCAAATGGTCCTACATACCTTGGTGCCAACTTACCTTTCTTTCCAAAATGCATCACGCCTTTCCAAGGCGACACTTTTAGTAATACTTGCTCTCTAATCTCAAACTCTAGGGGCTTGCGCCTATTATCATCATAGCTCTTTTGATGATCTCTTTCCGCTTTGAGCTTTCCCTTAATCAATACCACTTTATCGGTCGTCTCTAGTACCAGATCGGGTCCAATCAAACTGCCCTCTCCAATCTCTACCCATAACACAGGCGACCTGCATTTCCTTTCATACAAAGCTTCAAACGGAGCACACCAAATGCTCAAATGATAACTACTACCAAAAATCGATAACACATGCCCTCATTATATCTTCCAAAGTCTGAATCATACGTTCACTTTGTCTATCCGCTTGAGGATGCTAAGCAGCGCTCAAATCCAATCGTGTCTCTAACACTTTCTATAGCGTCTGCCAAAACCACAAGGTAAATCATCCATCTAAATCTTAGTCAATCATCACCAGAATTCCATTCCTTGCTATTCTCTCATCAATATAATTCCTTGCCAATCTTCACATCTTGAATTCTTCTTGCAAAGGCTTAGAAAAATGAGCTAACCTTGGATCAGTATCTATCGACATCACCAAACACATCATACGTCACTACTCTCGGTCCATGGAAATTTAGTGATAAAATCCCTGAGTGATTCTATCTCCATATTCACTCAAAGTATCTCAGGTTGTTGAGCAAGCCATAATGTCTTTGGCCAGTTGCACCCTTCACCTCTGTAACAAAATCTGACAATTGCTAACATAGGTAGCTATCGTATATCCTTTTCTACACGTGGCTACCAATACATGTCTCCAAAGTTATGGTACGTCTTATCCGCTCCTGGATGTACCAAGTATCTTGATGCATGGGACTCATCCCTTACACTTCTACCAATCGAACCCAATTTCAATCCATAAAGTACAAACTCTCGTCTCCTTTTCTTTCCATCTGTTGATCTAAACCATGTAGCATTTCTGCGAGTATGTTCCCTTGCTTGCACGCCTCACTTTGGGCTGCCAGTATCATTCCTCTTACTCGTCTTGATTTCACTCTCTCCTTTCTACACAACGCATCACTCACTACATTCGCTTTATCAGAGTATGACACAATCATTCTTCAAAGTCTGAAAAGCCTCTTCTTGTTCTACGCTCCACTCATACTTCTGATTCCTCTCAGTTAGGGAAGTAAGGGGGTTCAACAATCTAAAAAATTTACGATGAACGTCGGTAGTAACCTATGAATCCTAAGAATAATCATCCAATTCCTCACTACCTCACTCTTACTCGGGTCCACGTGATTACGCTATGGTTGACCACGTGACCAAGAAAATGCACTTCTTCCAACCAAAACTCGCACTTAGAAAACTTCGCATACAGCTCCTCCTTCCTCAGTGACTCCAACACTAACTTCAAATGAACTTCATATTCCTCCTTCGACTTTGAGTAGGTCAGAATGTCATCAATGAATACGATGACAAACCTACCTCAGTACGGTTTGCACACCCGGTTCACTAAGTCCATGAAAACCGCTGATGCATTGCTTAACCCAAAAGGCATAACCGTAGACTCAAAATGTCCGTATCTCGTTTGAAATGCGGTCTTTGGAATGACATCCTCATGCACTTGTGGCTGATGATAACCTGACCAAAAATCTACCTTTAAGAAAGGATACGCTCCTCGTAACTGATCAAACAAGTCATTAATCCTAGGGAGTGGATAATGGTTTTTTATACAGGTTAATTTGTTCAACTCTCTCTAATCAATACACATGCAATAAATGAACACTTCCTTCTTCTTTCATGAATAACACACGGTGCTTCCCACAGAGAGATGATTTAGGTCGTATGAAAACATTGTCTTGCAACTCTCGAAGTTGTTAGACAATTTTGCATTTCGTGGGTGCTAGACGATATGAGGGCTCCACAACGGCCGATCGCTAAGGAACTAAATCTTTGCGAACCAACTTGTCATTTGCGGGGTGGTAATCCTGACAGGTCTTTGGGAACACATCAACAAATCTCGTTTTTACGACGGAAAATATCACTCATTTTTGGTTATCCTAACCACCTTCTCTGACGTACTATCCACAAAAATTCTCTTGAGACAACGTAGGTCCATTCCATAATTCACATCAAGTTCCCGACCGCTCAACCGGTTATCAACGAACTCAAGGGTTACAAACAATCAAATAGGGGATAAACAAACGAATATCGAATCAAAGGCTAGAAGACATATAGGGGATTCCACATATGCAAATAACCGTGGATCAAATCACATAAGAATCATTTGAAAGAAAGGATACATATATGTACTGAGTGAACACGCGAATGAAAAAAAATCAACAGGCCTACCCCGACAAAAAAACACATAAAAAAATCAATACGAAAAGGCGAAAATTCTTATACCAATTATCGACTTTACTCGAAAGACCAAATTAACTAATGTTTTTATAAAAATCAATTTAAAATAAAGAAAGTCACTTTAAGTATAAAAATCATTTTAAATAATAAATAAAATTGTCTTAAATGTAATCTTTATAAAATTCATTCTGGTTGTCATAAAAATCTAGAGATGGTTATCTTAATGGTGTATCGTATCTTACCACTATGAATCACTTTAAACTTGTTTTTTATAATAAAATAAAACCTATTTACAAAGATCATTTTATACACAGTTTTCTCCAAACACCAACACATTACTTCCAAAGGGTTTTTATAATTAGACATCAATTATAAAATATGTTACTCAAACAAAGGACACCATAATACCAACAGGGATCGTAAAACATCGAACAGAACCTAACACAATTCTATTGTTTGAAAACAAAATAAAATACCAGGAACCATATACTCAAAATAAAATCAAATGAACTCGTACAAGAAAACTCATGCAAGACGTTACGTACCTAAAAGAAAGTTTTAAGTCTTATCCAAAATAACCGGATCAACAGAGCAAACCTAAAAGACATCGATACTAACATGTCCGCAACGAGTTACGACAACCAAGATATACAAAGAAGGGTAATGATCACACTAATATGTTCAGAATAATTAGTACTTAAAAGAAAACTTTGATCTTTCGAGTAATCAATGCAACGAAAGAACTAAACGAAATGGGCCTCTTATCCTGAAGAGCATATAAGAATTAACAATAGAGCAAACGAGCATCCAATAATAATAGTAATAATAATACTAGGTATCTGCAAATACTATATAGAAGAGAAACTTACTATCTTTACAACTCAATTTAACATATCCTTCAATTAGGGTAAGAGAATAATTGTCTGCCCACACCACCATCCTTATCATGAAAACTCATAAAAACATATTACACTACCACGTTATAACCAAACACAAATAAATGGAATCATAGTCACAAGTCTACGTGTGTGATGCCTTTATAATTATGTTAGCCACCATAATTATAAGTGTTTCCTTTCATATGTGTACCTACTTCCAAGACTACCTATTTCAATCATAATTTACATATAAGCACATATTCCACATTGCACATCTTAAACCACTCCAACTTAACACATAAAGGAATGAAAGTCTTGCATCAATTCCCAAAATACGAAATATCCGAAAGAAATAATCAATAACAACATAACGAGGTAAAGGACGGGATAAACTTATGCTGGGCCTCGCTTGGGTTTGACTTTGCCTTCGCAATAATCACTCGACTCCGCGGGTCCAGCCCTATTATGTGCGTCTGACAAACGATCAACTGTCCTATCTCCTTCTGTTCCACAAGAGGCTCCTTATAACGCTTAAGTCCAGTTGGGAAAACGGTTCCCCAACGAGACTTCTTACGGGTGGGAAAAACATAGCTAAAATACTAAGAAAGTAATACATATCATAACAGATAATGGTAGGCAAAATAACTAAAATGACAACTTAGCAATATACGAGATATATAAACTATGCAAAAATAGAGGGGAAGCATAGTAGTTATAGCATTAAACACTTAATCCCAAAATGCATCTACATGAAGGACCCCTAGGTTATAGTCTAGGCTCAACCACCGACTTCTCTATAACTAAAGGCTCTGATACCAATCTGTCACACCCCGCAAAGGCGAAACAGGGCGTTAATACATAAGGATATCATCACAACACAATGGTGTAACAATAGAGAATCTACATGCATAACTAGAAATAAAGACTATGTGTCATGACCATACCGAAAAAAGAACGAGCATCTTGTATTAATGAAAAAATGTCTTCATACAAGGGCAATGATTCACAAACCTATAAAAACATCTAAGAATTCATGCAAATAAAATATGAAACAAAATCAAATGAGAACTTCCAATGCAGCCTAATGGTCTCTCTAGCCACTTTTATTAACTTCAGTATCTTCATAACGCTCACCTGAAAATGATGCTTAAAACGTCAACACAAAGGTTGGTGAGAGTCATAGGTTTTACGACACCAACAAAAGATTTAAATCAATTACTGTAATTATACAAAAAAACAAAATATGGCAGGATAATTAAGCTGACTATTATACATGCTAACATGTAATTGTCCCAAACAAGCAATCATAATTGGGACGAAACGTGTCCCCCGATCCATAACATGCAACATTTAGTCATGGGGAGGAATGCTATCCCCAAATCCCAGACTCTTGGTACCGTAGCACACACAGGTTTATACCCACACCACGTAGGTGAAACCTCTTGCCCACAAAGTAGGCGAAGAACAATGCAACATCATACAACATGCAACACATAACATATAACAGCTACTTAAAAGTCTATGAGTAACTTGAACCACATAATCACAGCAATCAAAACATTTCAAAACATAATTTGCATCACTTCCATCCCAAGAAAACATAGTAAAATAGGACTATGAAACTCACTTGATGCACAAGCAGCTTCCAAACAATATCAACACAAGCTACACAATACAAACACAAACGTGTTACACGCGACCAAGCTAAAAGCTCAAGTATATGTAACAATCATATGATGGATGTCTATGGTGTTTAATTATCCCCATGGGTCACCCCGACACCATGCCCAACTTTAACCACTTCATTTACTCATAATTCTAGTGATCTACATTTTATTCAGAAATGCAGAATTTTAGTGTATCTTTACTAACTTAAAAACATTACTTGCTGACCTTCATAAATTATACCAAAAATCACCTAAGTTCATTTATAAGTTCAATAACTACCTTTTGATTCCCAAATACTCATTACATGTGAAACTCATCCAAATAAATCAAACTTCAAAATTGTCCCAATTCGGATCTGATTGCACACTAAAATGTATGGCCCTAACTACCATACTTAGGAAACTAATTAGAGGCTAATTTTCTTGGATATTGTTAATAGACATAGAGAAATTAACTTATGTGATTTGGCTAACCTTAATTCAAATTTTAAATAGGGGTTTCACCTTCCCAAACATGACCTAAATCTGACCTGTATTTACTGATTTGACAACTTTTAGTGTGACCAACATTTGACCTACTTCCAGACCTCAAAAACATTTGAGGCTAGACTTTTTGGAAAGTACATTCAATGAGCTACTGTTTAGAGTCCAGAAACGCTCAAAAACCTGTTACCATCATGGAGATATTCACTCGTGAACACAGGCCTAAATTTTTCTCTAACCTAAATTAAGATCTAACACAAAACTAATCATGCACATGCATAAACACGCATCTAATGTATTCCCAAGCATCCTAAGATCATTATACATCTTTTAAAATCTGTATTTTATGTAACCCTAGATCCATCATTGATTAATTGTTACATGATTTAAAAGAATAAACAAGAAGAATGGTTAATGATCTTACCTAAAAACCTTGCTAGATCTTTCACAAATTCACCACTTAATTCTTGAACAAAGTTTTTGTCTTCCTAGGGTTTTGGGGAGGAAACTCACGGCACAAAGAAAAAAAATGGGAAATTATGAGCTAGGTTTATAGTATTTATAAGGTGTAGACAACTAAGAAACCTAATCCCTATCTAACTAGTATTTGTGTTACACTAAAACACTTTTTCTTCTTTCTTTTATCAAAATTCATATTTATTATGTATGTAAAAAAATTATTAGTTAATTAATTTCCTTCAATACCTTAAGTTTTTTTATAAAAACCTAAGCTAATTTTGTAAACCTTTTTACATAAACGCAACTTACTACACTTTCTAAAAATAACTTTTCATTTCACACTTCACTTTCTATATTTAGAAATTTTGCTACAAACTTCTATATTTCACTCACCTATTTCATTTCTAAAATAGCATACTTTCCATAAAACTCAATCCTAAATTTTCCAATATTTAACATAGCATTACATGCAACATGTCAATCATTTCCAATATCACCACATGTGAACACATGGAATATCCGACACTTTAACACGCATATAGAATCAAAATGAGATGCCCATACAACTTAAAATGATCTTAAGCACATACTTTACTCACTTAGCACACATAAAAATCATACTATCAATTCCATTGTCACAAAAATGTGAACAAAATGAAATTCCTATATTTACCATAAATTAAATCAAAATGAGATGATCACGCTCATAGATTGATAACTAAACTCACATAAGATCACATAAACACATAGTTATAACACATAATAATATACTTAGGTTAACACTATCGGTTTGACTAACTGGCTCAAGACACGGTTGTGTCACAAGGTACGCTCTTCTTTGTTAAAACTTTGAAAATTAGTCTCCATACGGCGTATATAGGTATACCTATATGCCATATCAGTTTAAAGTCTGATACGTCGTATCAGACAAATCTGTATACGGCGTATCGAGCGTGGGTATAAAAACCCATCTGAATATGCTGGATCGTCTCACACACACTTTTTACTCACAATAAAAAAAATCACCGCGCACCTTGATTTTAAAAATCACACGTGTTTCTATACATCTCTTGCATACTAATCAAACAGGTATGATTCAAAGTATCCCTTATTTCTTTTTCGATTAGGGGTAGGGTTTAGATCTTTAATTAGGGTTTCTATGACTAATATATTGATGTGTCGTCGTGTAGGTGTTATTTTTGTTATCAAGTTCTACTATTTATTTTATGTCGACTATACCTAAAAACAACACTCTAACGGGCAGTGTACCCGATCGAATATAGCTTAGTTGGTAAGTAGGGTTTTGATCACTAAGAGCGAGAGCGTTAATATCTAATTTATCAGTATTTTAGTTATCTATCTAATTTATGCAAAACCTAAACTAATGATAAAGGGGGGGGGGGGTTCAGCCTCAGAGACTGGCATGATTTTGGTGTCTAATCTAAGGTTTTGATGACAATTAACACACACAAGTTGATAGGCAAAAAATATAGAAGCGGTCAAGCCTTATGTAAGGAAAACAATATTAGCCATGTTTAAATAAAATAGAATGATGGTTTGTTTATTTAGTGCAATGAATAACTTATCTCGAGGGTTATATCATTCCTAGACTTAGGCGGTACTTCTTCCTAAGAACTAGACACGTTGAATCCTGTCACAATTAAACGTATTCACATAAAGAATTTTATTTGTTGATTATAATCTATCTTAGGAGATTAATAATTATCTTATTAAACCCTAGCCCATCGGGACTTTACTAACTTACTTGCAAATATGGAGAGCTATCCCGGACTCTTAGCCTACACCCACAGAACACCGAAGTTGCAGCGCATTAAATATGTAGGACTAGACCCAGTTGAATGATAGGTCGCATAATTAAGCATGTAAACGAGTATAAATTAATAAACATAATCAACAAGCAACGATAAATTAAGCATTCGAGATAAACAAACCAAACATTATATTATCATAAACATGGCTAATACCTAAAGGTATTAGCTGATAGTCATTGCAACAATACACGAATTCATAGATAAACGATTAAAGTAAAGAAAGATTATGCTAACCGAACGTGTATATAAAGTGTAAATGATTACAAGAGTTTTCCCATTGATTGGAGCACTTTGCAGGACCTTTTTGGCTTGTTAGATCTTCTGGAAATCAAACTTGGTGGCTAAAAGCATACCCTAAATCGTATTTAGGGTTTGGTATTTATAGACTCTGAAAATTGGTCGATACGGCGTATTGGAACTCAATACAGCGTATCGGGATTGATTGGCGTAGGCTCCACGAATAACATATTCTAGAATTTTCTTAAGCAGGTTTGGATACGCCATATCCACTTTTTGGATACGCCATATCCATGGATACACCATATCCATGGATACGCCATATCCATTTTTGGATATGCCATATCCGCTAAAAATGTGTTTTTCTTGATTTTTGACCAAAGTATCATATACGCGTATATGCGGCGTATTCTTCAAAGTCAGGTGGTCTTGAGTTCTTCAACTTTTTTAGATACGGCGTATGCTTCTTGAATGATACGGCGTATAGGGTTGGATTCCTTAGAGTGTGCACTACGTTCTCAATCAATCAGTTATATCATTCCCAATTTACATTTATTACTGTATCTTTGAATACTTATCCAGTTGGATGCGGCGTATGGAAGCAAATTGATACGCCGTATTAGGAATTGGTCAAACATGCTTTCTCGTGAAGTCTTGGCGCTGATACGCCACATCTCTTTTGTTGGATACAGCTTATTGGTCATAAATCAGTAATCTTCAAATATCTTCGTTTTAGCTCCAAATTATGCGCCTTTTAGCTTGTCTTTACAAAACACTACTGAATTACTGCATTTATCAACTTTAAAGCAATTAAGTACCAAATAATACAATAATTATATAAAAGTGGGCAAAACAGATGGGATAAATCATATAATAAAGTGACGTTATTTAATGTCATCATATATGTTTCCCCCTTCCTTTTAAGATATTAGACTCAGTAAAACAATGCGTTGATAATAAGATTAGGGTATAATGGGGTAAAATAAGGGGAAATCCCCTTTTAATTCAAAACTGCAAAAGCAATACAGCGTATTCAATCTCATTGAATACAACGTATTGCATCAATTTTTACCTAAATTTTAAACCTCAATACGCTATATTCAGTTAATTGGATATGCCATATTGACCTGATATAAGGGACTATACTTTAACTCCCATACGCCGTATCCTCTCAAAGACATACGGCGTATTCAACTCAGACCCTTACATATGCCGTATCCTTCTATGAATACGTCGTATTATACCTTACATAGAATGTTTTACTGATCTTGCTCATTTTTCAGATATGGCACCATTACCAGCTGCTAATCAGGGACACCCTTGGCTTAGATACCAGATTAAGGAGTACAACGAGGGGATTAGGCATAGTTACGAGTAGAGGCTCGAGACGATATGGAGCAGACCGGTTAACCGGGTTCACGTATTAGATTTTGAGGGATTGACCCTCGAGATGAGGTAGGATCTGGCAGTGAGGTTGAGGATGGTATATTCTGGAGAGGGGCAGCAGGTGCTCGTGAATCATGCTTGGAGGATACTATCTGGGATCCGAGTACCTTTGGTTTGTGAGTTTATCCTGGAGTTTCTCATCACTTACAAGATGAGTGATACAGAGATGGGGTTGGATGTTACGGATACGCTGTGTTTTCAGTTGGGAGGTATTAGGAGGAGGATGACATAGAGACAGTTTATATTGGCGTTAGGGTTACATACGGAGCAGGAGATGGCAGAGGCTTGGTTTGGAGCCTACTGGGATGGCAGTGATAGATTGATCCCTAACAAGGGGGATCTTAGGGATTATTGGATAGAGATCTCTTTCGACAAAGACTTCTTAGGCCCCGCCTCCTCTTATGTTCTTATTCGGGACCTTGTGAGGAGACTATGCCACAGGATGATTGCTTATAGTATTTCTGGTAGGGGCGGGCACCTGAGAAGGTGACCAATGTTGATCTCTTCTACCTCTGCAACATGGACTGTGGGACTACTAACGTCCCACATCTATTAGCGTAGTATCCGTTTAGGCATGCGAAGGGGAGGAAGAGCGGGGCCAGCTATCAGGGGGGTACTTTATTGGGCGTTTGGCTATGCATTTTGGGCTTTTCGGTGACGAGGGATTAAGAGGGCTGTAGGTAGTCACCCAAGAACTCCCATTGATTGATTACATAAGCTAAGGAGGCTCCACATCTACACGAGGTACGGTGACACATGGGCTTGGGTAGCCTAGGGACCAAAGAGGCAGCAGGCTGCTGCGGCTAGTGCCCATGAGGCCGATAAGGCTGGTCAGGCAGCCGAGGAGGTTTCTTAGGAGATTCCAACACAAGCACAGGCACCTCCACCACCTCCACCAGATCCATATCCCCGTACCATGTCACAGAGGATCGAGAGGATCGAGGAGGAGGTACACAACTTACGACATGATGTTGTAGGCTTACGAGGAGTTGTCAAGAGCTTTACCACTGAGCAGTCTAGAGTCTCCACGTAGCTGATCACCTACATGACACAGCTTATGGATGCCAGCAGCCAGACTTATCAGCCATTCGACAACACCCTCGTAGGTAGCTCACGGTTGTCCTTCTAGAGGCATGTCAGACCGAGGACAGGCGATGCTAGTACCTTCGCAGCCCTTCATACCGATGCTCAGCCCGACCCTTGATCCCTTTCTCTTTATGTTACTATCTTTTGTTGATCTGTACTGTATATTACACTTATGACACTTGATTACCGATTCCCTTTTGATGTATATCATATGATGATCGGTTTGTTTGTGTGTGATAGAATCAAGACTGACAGTAAGTGCAGCACGACTCATTGATTGATTACAGGTTTAAAATCCCAAAACAATTACCCGATGAATGAAAAGGAATGAAGAAAAAGGTCGAACTTAAAGACCAGCTGAAACAAAAGTGTTTTTCGGGAGACAACCTAGTCATTTTAATTGTTTTTCGCATTTTTAATTGTTTGTCGTACGAGTTTGTCTTCCCAGACACTCTATACGGCGTATCGAACCCCTCTGGATAAGGCGTATAGAGATGTCTGGACGTTATCAATTTTTAAAACTAAACATTTAATTTCTAGTAATTTAATTATTTCTACAGGAACAATATGGCGTATCCTAGGTTTTGGGATACGATGTATTGATCCCTGTACAGTTGTGTGTTTAATTGTTTTCTTGTACCATTGTAGCGAGACAGGATTTGCACTTGCCTTCTAATCTTTTATACAGTACCTTGTTGAAACTATGATATGGTATATGCTAAAAAAGACATGTGTTGAACTTATCTGGGCATGCTGAAGCCTTAGTCAACACACTTTTTGCTCAAGGACTCATCTTGGAGAATTATCACGAGCAAAACATCAGGGAGTTTTCTGTTCTAATTTTATTTTCCCTTATTATTTAATTGTTTTATCTATACAACGAGGACATTGTATAATTTAAGTGGGGAGATGGAGAATTAGAACGTACTTGTCTTCTTTTATAAAATAACATGCAAAGTGCTTAAAACGGTCAAAATTTAAAAAAATTAGCATGACTTTTGTAAAAATCACTAGTTACATTACCTAGCGCACTATAAACCTTGATACATATTGTGACAATTAAGCCTCTTTCGTTTCCAACTGTCTACTAAAATTCCACAAAATTATGAGTGTGCGGTGATGTAGTGGACTTTAGAACTTGACCTGGCATATCACTCGAGATTGCCATGACTAGTACAATGGATTTAGATGGAAGAACATGTTCAACTGATAAATTTCTAGGATTAAACCAAATAGACTACATGTCATAAAAATAACTAACCACACTGGTCAGTTAAATCCCGTGTAACCCTTGATTTCTCTTATTTTTAGAGTAAAATCCCTTAGAACAACCTGTTGAGCCATTCCTTTCTTTTTCTACACCATATTATATGTTTCATTACACCTTTGCACCTTAGCCTACCATGTAGATTAAGCCTATTTCTCTATGTTGCTATTTGCTTTCGTGTAAAGTTTTGTATTTCCTATGTCAAGGTGAAAATTTTCTATCCCTGTAATGGTCGAGAAATTGCACAATGCAATGGGAAAAATATGTAGCTCATAAGTTTTGCTACTTTTGTGATTATGAATTATGCCCGAAGAAGAAATGCCACAAGGAAAAGATTATCCGGACAAATTATGAAAGTGAAGACGGTGGAATTTAACCGAGATCTATGATGTATTTCAAAAAAAAAGAAGGAAGAAAAATAGTCGATTCAAAAGAAGTTTATACCGAAGGAATTACTTAAAAGGATCAATTATTCATTGATACGTTACAAAAATCAACAATGTAAAGTCTTGTAAAAAGTGGTCGATATCACCACTTATGTAAAAGTATGTAAAGAGCGGGATGTAAGGGAAGTTGACCGTTATGGGAATGCCAACTTAGGTTGTCTTTGTCATTTCTGTGATCAAGGCGTCTGTCTATATGTTTGAGTCTTTGTCATGGAACAGTCGGGGGAAAGTTACTAGCAACCATACCTTATTTGTTGGCTTAATCTATTTGTTTTGTGAATTTTACTTAACACCCACTTTACTTCCCTTTACTAGCAACTAACCTTAGTGTCTACTTGAACGAGGACTTGTTCGAGCATGCATGTCTATTCCGTCCTTACGGCCATGTATGCATGTCTCAGCTTCCTTGTTGGATGACGACTTTCGATGAAAGTTAAAAGCTCCCTGCCCTATATCATTCTTCATCCTAACTGCTGGTTAAACACGAACAGGGACGTGTTCGGATTGTATATGTCTATTACGTCATTACGGCCGTGTATGTACGATACAGCTGCCTTGTTGGTGTGGTACTTATGGTGAAAGACTATTGAATGATCAACCGTAAGCCTTCTTAACCTAATTTAACTTTTGACTTGTTCTTCCTCAGCTTTAGCGGTGGAGATGTGTATCCTTGCCAAGCCTATGATAAGAAGCTAATCACAACCGAGCAATTGAGCTTACTACTTAAATGTTGCACCCTAGATTAGTTGAGTGATCTGAGTACTTTCATTTCCATATTTCGTGAGGAGCTCGGTTACGTACAAGTGATTAGGACAAAATGATGCTTAAACGGAAAATCCTCAACTTCGGTTGGGACACATTTTCATAAACTAAAACTTTTTATAAAGTCTACTTGAGGACAAGTAGGATTCAAGTGAAGGGATATTTGATGACATCAAATAACGTCACTTTATTATATCATTTATCCCATCTATTTTGCCCACTTTTATATAATTATTGCATTATTTGGTACTTAATTGCTTTAAATTTGTAAATTCAGTAAATCAGGAGTGTTTTGTAAATACAAGCTAAAAGGCACATAACTTGGAGCTAAAACAAAGATATTTGAAGATTGCTAAAATTTCACCAATATGCCGTATCCAACTTAAGAGATACGACGTATCTGCGCCAAGACATCACAAGAAAACACGTTTGACCAATTTCTAATACACCGTATCCATGAAGATAACTATTTGAAGATACACTAAATCAAGTAAATTGGGAATGATGAACAGTAATCATGTAAATTGGAATGATATCAAAGATTTATTACGAAACGTAGGCAGCGCACTCCAAGGGAATCCAGCCAATACGCCGTATCGACCTCATTGGATACGGCGTATCGAGTATTTTTCAGCAACTATAAATTTAAAGACTCAAAAACGAGTTTTCAGTGTGCAATATCATATTCTTTATACCATACTCATCAGATACAAAAACTTTTGAGAGAAGATCAACCTATACAAGGTCAAGATTGATCATGAATCCCATAGAGGACATCGTGTAATTTTTTACTCTCTTAATCGTTCGATTTCTAATTTTTGGTTTGAATTACGCTTGTTAATTCTAATGGTGGTGGGCTAATACCCTTCGGGTATTAGCATCTTAATGAAGTTTAATGTTTGTTTGTTTTAAAATCGATTTTTTAATTATCATTGAGTGTTGTATTATGTTTATCACCTCATACTTGTTTGTGTGTTTGAAATATGCGGACTAAACATTCAATTAGGTCTATGTGTTATGGGACCAAGTAATCTAGTTAACGGGATAGCTCTCCATATCGTGGTCTTTATTACGGGACCAGCAGGATCACATATAACGCTATATTCTGGTCTTTGTTTTTGATTATGAGCTTAGTTGGCACCGGTAGGGTGGTGACCGTTTAACTGTTTTCAGCAATCTATGCTCTTTTAATGATAATGATTGGAATAGTGGAACTACCTGTATGTTAAAACACCTTCAGACAATAGGTAGGTAAAGTCGTTGGCTAGAGTTTTAAACAGAATCCACATGCTTTATTCTCTAGAGATAGATTAGTAATTAAACTATAAGGTATGCCTTTATGCGGTTATTTTCACTTTCTCTAACTCGTTGGGTGCGTGCTTATGATTGCCCCACCATGGCTCTATTTTGCATTAATTGTGAAATGATTTATTGTGGTCTAGGTCTTTGGATGATGACCACCTTTTTCTATAGTCTAGATTTATTTGCCTGCTTCGAATAAGTAAATCTGTTTATCTGAAACAAACAAACTAACATTGAACCGGATTTAATATAGTTAATACAGTTTTCTATCATTTGGCTTGTACCGCTTTTCTATCTTCTAATCTTCCTCTTTTCTGTTTATTGTGTATTGAATTGGTATTTATTTCCACCAAACATGTGCCAGTCTCTCAGGCTGAACCCCCCATTTCATTAGACAACGTACATTGCATAGTTTTAACCAGTAAATAGACTAATTAAAATACTGATAGAATATAGGATTAAATTTCCACTCTTAGTGTTCGACACCCTACTTCATGCGAACTTCATCTTGACCGGGTACACTGCTCGTTAAAGTGTTGTTTTAGGTTTGTCGGCTAAATATAAATGTAAAACCTGATAATCAAATAATTGACCCTACACGATAGCACATCAATCACTAATATCTAACTTACTAATTCTGGTAACAGAATCATGAATATGATTATCATGATCAGAATTAAGAGGAGAATTATGCTCAGAATTATGAAAAGACATAATGACAAACAAGAAAACAAACAGAAAAATAAGACAAACAATCAAGAAAGGAAGAAAGAAGTTCCCAGGTTTTCACACCACTCAAGGTGACAGATCAAGAGCTTTTAAATGATATGCAGTGGAAAGCAATACCAAATAAACTATCTTCTTGATTCACTTAGTCAAGAAGGCTAGCAGATTAATCAGCAACAAACCACACCCAATCACCAACCAATAACCCATAGAGAGTAATTAACCTAAGATGTACGAAACTCTAATTTTTCAAAATTAGGGTTTTTTGAAATTAACAATAGATCTAATCAATTAAACCACAAATCTTACAAGAAAATAATTTTAATCTAAAACTGATTAAAGATTTTTAAAACCCCCCTAAATTTTACGAAACCCTAATTAAATTTTTTCTTTTAAAAAATGATTTCAGAGCAACCTGGCTCTGATACCATAAAGAAATTATGATTCTTATTAACAAACAATACTCAAATCTCAATTTGAGTATCAATAACAACACAAAAAAACTGATCTTAATCAGAAAACCAATCTATCCACCACTGCTATTCAGGTGTGGATTAATAATCTAAATTGATTATTGTTCTATTACAACAACAGAAATAATAAGATCAAGATGATCTTAATCAACTAGGGTTTTACAACTTTTTAGAGAGAGAGAGATGAGAGGTTTTAGTGAGAGAGAGATCATATCAAAAGTCAGACACACAGCTGGTCAATCCAGCTTATATAGATCTTGACCACCGACTTAAAAACTTTACAAACATGGTAGCAACAGCCCTCAAACTTTCTTCAAATATCCATATTCAGAAATAACTTCTTACAAGGCAAAACTGAAAATAAGACAAAGACATAATAAGTCCCTCAACATATATGTTTACCTATTGAGACTAATATTCTCAATAAATCACAATCTCCTTCAACACAAAGAAAAAGAAAAAAAAAGAACAGCTAGTGTTTGATGAGAAAGGACAAAGGAAATTTTGTTTAGGGTTAGGGTTTTAGGATCGGTTTGAGGCTGCTATCATGTAAGATGGTAAATGTTTTCTGTGTTTAATCATTAAGTTCAAGATACATAAATAGGATACAAACTCAAACTTAATCCCATTAGGCTACCCATTATCGTTAAGGGTCATGACCTACATTTTTTGGCGCCACATCAGCTTTCTCTCTCCGGCGACCTACATACGACCTTTTGTTATTGTGAGGCGACCTTCATTTTTTTAACTTCAAATTTAAATTTCATTAATAAATAAAAAACAATACATAAATAAAAACATTACATAATAGTTCCTAGATTATTAAAAACGACTAGTTCCTAAATTAATCCGTTTCGTATTCTGAATCGGATTTCACCCCAAATTCCATCCTGAATAACTCATCATGAGCTTGTTCCGCCTTCATAAACACCTCCAATTCTTTGTCAGCGATTGCTCGTTCTTTTTCGGCCTTCGCTTCTTCTTCTAAGTGTTCTTTGAATGTTGCATCATCAACAAGTAATTGCTGGTACTCTTCCTCAGTCAGATATGGACCTATCTCATGTTCATCAGCTTTTTCCTCGATCGTTGGAATTGAAGAAATAGGAGACATCGGTGGTTTCTCGGGTGTTGGGGGATTGCTTTGGGTCGGTTTCTTATGCATAACTGTTGGATTTTAGAATTTAAATACATAATTTAAGAAGTAGTGGGATAAGATGTGGGAGAAGATGTAGAGGAAATGAATATAGAAAGGAGTATTTATAATAAATAAAAACTAGTCGTTGAAATAGTAGCTGTTGGAATAAAAACATTACATTAATAATAAAAAAACATTAAGTTGTTTGATTTCCAATTTGAAAATTACATTACGGAATTTAATAAAAATACTGGATGAAAATTACAATAATATAAAATAAACATTACATAATAATGTTAAGTTAATGAAACCGTATCCTTACAGAAAACCTTAACCACATTTTTCTTTGTAATGTTAAGGTAATGCTCTGATGATTTAGGAGTAAAAACAGAGACATTAGCAAGTATCATTGCAGCTCTTACAGTAATATCCTTTCCATAACTATCTACATCAAGGACTTTGTAATGTACTATTCCACGTACTATACCTGAGAGATCTTTCATAGTCACATTTAGATCGCCAAGATAATTCGAAGAACAAGACATCACTATTGCAACAACTTGGTCAAGTTTTCCCTTTTTCAGAAAGTTATTGATGTCCCCCAAACACCCAGTTACAGTGTCACCAGTAGAAATCACATAATTAGTTGCGCTAATCCACGCCCCACTGTTAAAATCATCATCCTCACCCACATCCTCAACAACTTTCTGCATATATTCTTGTGTCGACATTAAAGCCCTATCCGAATCAAGAATAAAAATCTTTTCTTTAAAGCTGCTTGGCTTGCTGAACAAGACCCGCAGGACCGGGTATTATCCTAACTGGATTTGGGGTTGAGGAAGATGGTTCAACACGTGCGCTACTAGACAGAACACAAAACATGTGTTAAATGGAGATCAGAATCGTCTATATCAAGACTGTATTCCATGGATCATTTTCGTTAGTGAAATTGGAATCCATTTGGATAGTTAGATAAGAAGTTGTGTGATATAATGAGGAGATGGTGAGGGTATTTATAATGAAAAACTCGCCGTTGGAATTTAAAATTTAAAAATATAATAACATAATTTAAAATACAATACTTTATGTAATTAAAACAACATTTAAAACATTACACTAAAATAGTTTCTAGTTTATTAATCTGATGACTCGTAATCTGAATCAATTCTCATCACCCTAAATTCCAAAAAGAATTAGTCATCATCAGCTTGTTTTTGTCTAATATTCTCCTCCCGTGCCTTTTCATCAATTGCTTGTTCTTCTAGTGTTTCTCTTAAGGCTTCTTCATCTAGATGTAGTTGATGTAACTCTTCTGCAGTAAGGTATACATCACCAATATGGGTTTGTGAGCGGTAGTAGTATTTTTCCAGTAGCCAAGCTAACTTAGCATCCATTTGTTTTTCTAGTTTTGCCGCCTTTCCATACATAGAAAGATTCAGCTCATTATCTTTATCAGGACATTCTTTTAATAAAGTGTCGATCAAAGCACGGCTCTCTTGTGAAATGTCAGTACATTTCTCGTAAGCTTTTCTAAGATCGTCTTTAGCTGTGCATGAATTTTCAAATTGCAAGGCTAAATTCAGAATCGCGTTCTGACGACTCTTATATTCTTCAATTAGTGTTTGAACCAAAGCTTCGACTTCAGAGTCGGTATATGAAAGCGAACAAGCCATTTAAAAAAGTGGATGAAAGTGTATATAATTGTGTATAAAATGATAAAATAAGTGGGTATTTATATTGTTAAGGGGTTTGAAATTTTAAAGATAATTTTTTTATTAAAAGTTGAAATATACATTTTTATTCTTATTTCTCTCGGTCGAGAATTATCGTCAGGCCGACCAAAGTGTGTAAAGGTCTCCGGCGACTTAGAAGGCGACCGACTCCCCACTATGGGGGCGACCGACTCCGATCGACGGCGACCAAGTTGGTCGACCGTCCCGTAGTGGGTAGCCTAATAATACAACCAACAAAACTAACTGTTCATTTTGAAACCGCCGTTGCAACTTGCAAGTTTACCTATCGTCTCTAAGGTGTGACATGTGGGAACTGAAATCTATTAATATGTGTATCGGAATAAAGGCTAGCAAAAACAAGTTGCTTGGTTATTTTTTTTCCTTCAACGAAAAAGAGTCATTATATTATTTCCCATAATAAGAAAAGAGTCATTATATAACCTAAGAAAAAACACACAATGAAACAACAAAATGGACTATTTTCTCTCTATTCTCTTCACATTCTCTCTCACTACCATAACATTCCTTATATTCAAAACCACCACCACCCGCCGGAAAACCCGTCTACCACCCGGAACCACTGGGTTACCATTCATAGGGGAGACACTACAACTCATATCATTTTACAAGACAGAAAACCCTGAACCATTTATAGACACACGTGTAGCAAAATACGGGCCCATATTTACTACACATGTGTTTGGTGAAAAAACCGTGTTTTCTACTGACCCGGAAATTAACAGGTTTATTTTACAAAATGAAGGAAGGTTATTTGAGTCGAGTTATCCCGGTTCGATATCGAACTTAGTTGGTAAACATTCTTTAACGTTTATGAGAGGGTGTTTGCATAGGAAAATGCATTCTTTGATTATGAGCTTTGCTAACTCGACTATTATTAAGGATCATTTGTTGGTTGATATAGACAGATTGGTAAGGTTAAATTTGGATACTTGGACCGGGAGGATTCTACTCATGGAGGAAGCTAAGAAGGTAATAAATAATGTCTAGTAAAACTTATTATATGATCTATCTGTTACGATACTTATGATATTTGGTTGACGAGTTACATATTGCTAAATCAACTTAATTAAGTATATACAAGTTATACATTCATTACATCAAACCATCGATATATAATAAGTTTATGAAATCGAGTATAGAGTTACGGATGGAAACGGGTCGGGTTCGGCGTAAGTTTTAGTGTATTCGTACCCGCACTCGTTTATAGTATTCATATCCGTACCGGCCTCATTACATGCTCGATACCCAGATACTATTATCCATAGGTTTTTCGGGTTTCTCCGCGGGTATCGGGTATCCCCGATTGAATATTCTTTAGACAAAATGACGGGTATCAAGATTAAGTCACACTAAAACCCACCGATAAAATAAAACAAAACACCATAATATATTCAAAAAAATTTAAAAGTTAAAGTAAACAAATACCGTGTATCAAACGATTTAACGTTTTCGAATAATTCATGTACAACAAAAAAAATGTGTTAGATTATAAAAATAATTATATAAAAAATACAATGGAATAAATTATATATAAAATATATGTACTTTAATTAATTATAATACTAAAAAAGCGGGTACGAATTTGGATAAACGGGTATGGATACGCGTACAGGTAATCGGGGCGTGTATTACCAAAACCCGTCACCGAACCTGTACCCGACTAAAAAATTTATCAATACCCAAACCTGCATCCAAACCCGTCAACTCGCCTCCGAACCCGACCCAACCGGTTCAGGTTTCGGTTTTTCCCTTCGGTTTCGAATGATTTTGCCATCCTAGTATAGACATATATATAGACTTAAAATACATGTTTAATTCAATAATTACTAGACAAGACATGCATATTCAGTCTTTTAGTCTTTACTTTCGATTATGAATGTCTTATAAGAGGTTTGTTACGTATATTCACATAACGCTCATAAACAAATTTTTACACAATGATGTGACATCACACTTGGCCTAATTTTTTTTTTTTTTTGAACAACACTTTATTAAAAAACTAGCAAGAAGCTAGAAGAATTACAAAGTTACAAGATGAGGATTTTTTTGCCAATCAACCCAACTAAACGACACATTACATCTAAACCGACTCCAATAAAAAGAATACGACACAACATCATCAAAAATAACCGTCTTAGAAGGAGAAATCACAACAAAATTAGCCACCACAACCCAAAACACACCCATTCTAACAACCTTTTATGCTTGATAGGAATCCGAAGATTTACGATCCAAGAAACCCATTCATCGAACGTATGCACTTCCATGAAATCCACCTCCCACCAACGGCAAATCTTGCGAAAATTATCTTTCGCAACAAGGCAATCAAAAAATAAATGACTTGACGATTCCGTGACGCTACCACAAACGGGACAAAGAATAGACGGAATATCTATACCTCTCCGGGATATATTAAGACGGGTAGGCAAACAATCCATTCTCACCTTCCACGCATGAATGTTAACCTTGATTGGCACCGCTTTTATCCATCGAGTTTGAGTAGACACTTCCGGAAACCTGTTATCATCAATAACCTTTCTAGCCGAAGCTACCGAGAACTCACCCGAACCATCAAGCGTCCAATACCACCTATCAGGCGTGACACCAAGAACAACACCTTCCACGTAAGTCGTCAAATCCGTCAACTGATCTTGTTCCACTCCGCTTCTAGGAGCACGACGAAAAGACCAGGTCAAGTTCTCCTGTGACAGTTTAGAAGCCACATCGACAGTCTTCTTCACTTCCAGCGCATAAAGCCTAGGATATCTTTGTTTCAAAACCATGTCTCCATGCCACAAATCCTCCCAAAAATAAGTATCCGCACCATTGCCAAGCTTTTTCTGCATAAAATTATTTAAGTGTATACCTTTTATCTTCAATGTTTCCACCTCCTGGAGAATGCTTCGCCAAATGGACTTGTAACCAACCTTGAATCCGCTACCATTTTTCCCATCTTCGCCATGAATAGCTTTAATAACCCTAGTCCATAACAAGTTCTTTTGAGTTGTAAACCGCCAAACCCATTTACACATAAGAGCTCTATTAAGCGCATATAAACTAGAAACACCAAGGCCACCTTTCTCTTTAGAACACAAAACCTTACTCCATTTCACCCATATCGATTTTTTACTATTTAAATCGACACCACTAAAAAACCGACTTCGAATTGATTCCATGCGTTGAAGGACTTTCATTGGCACCTTGAATATAGACATATGATAAATAGGCATGGATCCTAGAACCGCCTTGAGAAGGGTTAAACGACCACCTATCGATAATGTTTTCATCTTCCATTTTGAAAGACGATCTACCATTTTATCCACAATCTCATCCCAAGATTTAATCCGAGACATATTTCCCCCAACTTTCGAACCTAAATAAGCAAAAGGAGCCTTAAGGACACCACAACCAATTCTATTTGCAGCTTGCACCACCCTATCTTCACTCACCACAACACCCAATAACTTACTCTTGCTTAAATTAATACTAAGACCTGAAGCACGATGAAAACATTTCAACACATATATAATCGTATCAATATTCTTAGTACTCCATTGCCCCATAAACACCGCATCGTCCGCATAGAACATATGAGAAAGATGCATAACCGAATTAAGCACAATGCCATTAAACATGCCCGCATCCACAACTCTTTTAAAAGAAATGTGAAGACTCTCCATAACCAAAATAAAAATAAACGGAGAAAGAGGATCACCTTGTTTAAGGCCCTTAAAAAACTGAAATTCCTCCGTAGGGCTTCCATTCACTAAAACCGATCCCCAAGAAGATCGAAGACATTCTTGAATCCAACCACACCATTTTTCACCAAAACCAAATTTTCTTAAGACATCATCAAGGTAATCCCACCGAACAGAATCATAAGCCTTTTCAAAGTCAATTTTTAGAATAAATGAATGTTTTTTCTTCAACTTACACCACTGCAAAACCTCATTAAGTATAAATGGTCCGTCAAGAATTTGCCTATCCGCAACAAAAGCCGATTGCACCTCATTAACAATATCTCCAAGCACCACCACAAGACGATTAGCCAAAATTTTGGCAATTATTTTATAAAGGCTCCCAATAAGACTAATCGGTCTGAAATCCTTCACCATTTTTGCTTCGGGAGTCTTCGGAATCAACGCTATGAAAGATGAATTACACCCTTTTGGAATGCGACTGTAATGAAAGAAATATTTCACCGCCGCCAACACATCTTTTTCTATTAAACTCCAAAACCTTTTATAAAAACCAAATGTGAATCCATCCGGCCCCGGAGATTTATCAACACCACAATCCCAAACCGCCTTTTTAATCTCTTCATTTGACACTTCGGCTTCCAAATCCAGTTGTTGCATTGAATTCAGATGATGAGGAAACTCCATATTAAGCATCGGCCGAACAGATTTAGGTCTATCAAAACGATTCTTGAAATGATTAAGGAACTCATTTTTAACCATATTAGGATTTTCCACCCAATCTCCTTCCACCAGAACCCCTCGTATAGAAAGTTGGTTTCGTTTCTTATTAAGAATACCATGGTAATATTTTGAGTTCTCGTCGCCTTCAATTGCCCATTTGATTTTTGCTTTTTGAGACGCCTCCATTGCACACAATTTATCCACCTCTTGAATCGATTTTACAACCTCCGCACGTTTATGCAAAGTATCAGACGACGCATCTCCTTTGTCAATGATCATCTCCAAATCAGCGAGCTCCTGTTTCAGCACATGTTTTCGAGTTTTCGGACTTTGTCTCATGCCATTCCAAACACGTATCTTCTTTTTTAGATATTTCAACTTGTTCATCATGTTGATCATAGCATTAGAATTATCTACCGGAGCTTCACGCCACACCTCATTAACAAAGTTCTCAAAACCCTCCATTTCCAGCCAATAATGAAAAAACCGAAACGGAATAGGTCCATAGTCATGAGTAGATTCACGTAATAATATAGGACGGTGGTCTGATAAAAATCTATCTAGGGTGATGGCTGATAAATTAGGACACTCACTCAGTAAGCTTTCGGACATGAGGAATCTATCAAGCTTACTCATCTTTGAAGCAGATCTGTGACACCATGTAAAAGAACATCCACCAAGTGGAACCTCCTCTAAATTCGCCATTGAGATAAAAGAGTTAAAAGCATTCGCCCCATGCACGTTGAAAATAGTTCCAAATCTCTCATTTTTATTACGGACCTCATTAAAATCACCCATGATAATCACTGAACCTTTCCAATTATCAATGACGTGACATAAATAATCCCATAGACTTTTCTTTTCTGACAACTCTTGCGGGGCATACACCGAAATAATAAGAAGTAATTTGCCATTAGACACCCAATTTCCTTGAATCATAACAAAATAATCTGAAACCGTTGGATTTAGTTTAGCCAGGCCATAATGGTTCACCAGCTTGATGAAGCAACTCATATAACCTCTTAGTTTTTGGGTCTGGTAGATATGGTTGAGATACATTTTAATGTGAGTTTGGATTGAAATCATGACTTGATGCTTTTAAGATCATGTTACGATATGGATTTGGCCCATCATTATCTCCATTAGATAAGATGTTGCAATTTGCTTGCATAGAACTAGAGCCCACTTCAGGTTCCCCATGAGAGGTCCACTAACAATAGTTCTTAACAAACCCCTTCGTCACAACATGCACGTTAATATCGTCTGTTGATTTATATGTGTGATTCTTACATGAACTACATGGGCACCCAATTAAATCATTATCCCTGTATGTTGTTGGTTGTTGGTAGGTAAATTCCACAAATGATACAACTCGATCTATAAATGTTGGATTGTAATCCTTACGTCCTTCTAAAAATCTACTTTTATACATCCACTCCTGATCCATTCTCATTTTAGAACTCTATATGTAGTCGATGTCAAACCAAAATATTTGTCTGACAAGAAAAAGGTAACAAAATTAACATTAATATTTAACCAATTGTGTAAAACTTACACATATCTAACCAAATTGCAAACTTTTATCTGATAAGTGCAAAATGTGCAAGATAAAAACTATTGAAAGAATGTGTCTATATATGTCTAATATCGATATATGAGTAGTAATAACATATGGACTAGGCATATGAAGTCTTTTCCAGAATCTGTCAAATATTGGAGTAGGCACATAAGGAAAGTATGTTCCAGCTTCAAAATGAAAAGGCTTGACTAGGACATGTCAAATATTAGAAGATTCACAAATAACAATTGATAATTCAAGCATACTAAGACACCAAAAAGCAATAAAATACTAATAAGAGATTTCATTTAGTTTGTCATCTATCATTGACTGTATATAACATATGCATTCGGCAAAATTATCAATATCATCGGTCAAATATAGCAAAAGATCCCTAAAAAAAGAGATATATTCAAATCAAATTGCATTTAAATTATTAGGGGTTTACCTTTATAGAGTTTAGATGTAGAATCACAAGACATTAAATAAGAGTGATGTGTAGAGAGGGATTGAAGGAGCTAATTAATAGGAGTGGAGGTTGTGGAAAAGGTTGAAGGAGCTGATACGGTCAACTGGTTAAGTGTTAAGTATTTGTTAGGTTTATTAATATTATCATTATTAATTACTTTTTAAATTTATATAAAAAGTATAAGTATTATATCTCTTTACCTTAACGCTGCGTTCTCGAGTTTTAAACCACAAGAAAAGAAAGTAAAAGAAAGGTAAAGGAAAGAAAATTTTAAGTAGTTAATAAAAATATTTGTGTTCTTGAGTTGAAGGAAAAGAAAGGAAAAAAGTTGATTCAATTACAATTATGCCCATGTTTGAGAGGTTTCAAGTTAAAAAAGCAAGGACAATTATGTCTTTGACATGCAAAATATTACTTTCCTTCCATTTCCTCCCATTTTTGGGAGGAAAGTTTTAGCCAACAATTTCCTTTCATTTCCCTTCTTTTCCTTCCTTAAAAAAACTCAAGAACACAAATTTGCTTAAGTTTCCTTTCTTTTCCTTTCTTTTCCCTTCAAAATTAAACTTGAGAACAGAGCGTAAAAGAGATAACACCAAACTTAGAAGGGACACCAAAGGAAAACAACAACCCACGAAACAACAAAGATGGGAGGAAGTTAAAATGAACGCTCAACCTGGAGCGAAACTCTACAAATAAAGTTATCGGTAAGCCTTTGGTGAAGATGTCTGCACACTGATATCGTGACGGCGCATGCATAACTCAAATATGACCCATGGACACTAAACCTCGTATAAAATGAATGTCAATCTCAATATGTTTCCGTCTATTGTTGTTGCACGAGATTTAGAAGACAATATACCAACACTCACATGTCCACAATAGACAAGCGTAGCAACTAAAGCGATTGTATGTGTTCACGTAAGAAATTACGAACCAACATGTTTCAGTAACACCAATTAGCAACACCCAATACTTAGTATCAGCACAAATCGGGAAAGCGTGAATTGACGCTTAGATGACAATGATAAAATATTGTTACATAGCAAAACACAATAACCAGAGGTAGATCTGCGTATAGTAGGGCAACCAGCCCAATCATCATCCGAATAAGCAACCATGATGATGTTGAGGATGAGTAAAGTTGTAAACCATAATCCAAAGTACCCCGAATGTAGTGTAAAATACATAAAAAGACAAACATGTTGCACAACATATGAAATATCTGGTCGAATGAATGTGAGATACTGTAAAGCATCAGCAAGACTGCGGTATAATGTAGGATCTAGAAAACGAATCACCATGCGCTACAAGCAAATAGAGATTGACATCGGATTCAAATGGTAAGATTTTTATTTTCTTTTTAATTAGCTTTCTCACAATCTATCTTTTTCTTTATTCCCTTTGTTTTGTAAATCTTTTTCGTTAACCACTATAGGAGATGAAAATCCTATCCGTACTTTAGGAGATTATTTCCGACCTAGCCACGAGGGCTATCGAAACACCATTGAGCTCCCCGATGGGAACAATGTAGTGCCTCTGCGATCCGACACCATCCGGTTAGTGCAAAACGGATGCTTATTCCACGGACTTCTGTCCGAAGATCCAAACCAACATCTTTAGGATTTTCTAAAACTTGTGGACTCACTTGACCTTGATGTTGCAAATAGGGAAAGGACGCGCCTACGGTTATTTTAATTTTTCCTTCGCATCAAGCCAGCAATTGGGTTGAACGTCTTCCAGCGGGATCCATCTCCACTTGGGAGGATCTCATTACTCGTTTCCTTGCTCAATTTTTTCCACCAAGAAGGACTTCTAAACTTCGAAATGACATCTTGATGTTCCAACAACATCAAGGTGAATCTCTCTCTGAAGCATGGACTCGTTTCAAGGACTTACTTCAAAAAGTCCCTCATCATGGTATCGATCTTTGGCTCCAAGTCCAAATCTTTTATGACCATGTCAATCCCGCCACAAGGTGAACCATCAATCAATCGGCCGGTGGTAAGCTACTTGACAAAAACGCCGAAGAATCTTGGGCACTATTAGAGGACATCGCCCTCTATGAAAACGAAAGTTGGAATGACCCAAGAGACTTTGCTACACCGGTCAAGGAAATCTCTTTGCCTCAAGATGTCCCGCGTACATCCGACCGACGCCTCATTGAGTTGAAAAATCAGGTCCAACGCTTGATGAAAGCTCATCTTGCTTTTAGTTCATCTGTTCAAGTAAATAAAATCGCTTCCTGATGTGTTGTCGTGTAGGGTCAATTTATTGATTACCAAGTTTTAAATTTATATTTAGCCGACTTATCCTAAAACAACACTTTAACGGGCAGCTGTTCCACGATCGGAATGTGGAGTTTCATGGTAATAGGGTGTCCGAACACTAAAGTGAGGTCGTTAACCTTATATTCAAACATTATTTTAAATTACCTGCTACTTAAAGATAATTCTAATTACTTGTTAAACAATATGCTAATATTCTATCATTATTTCAGCCTGAGAGAATGGCACATGTTTAATGGTGACCAATAATCAAATCCTAGAACACAAAAAACAATGCTAAACAAGAAAACATCAGAAGCTGAAAAGAGCGGTGCAGCCAAATAATAAAAACAGTATTAGCCATATTAAACCAATTAAATGATTGTTTTTTTATTTAGTGCTATGATTTCTTATCTCAAAGCGGCATATCATTCTTAAGACTTAGGCGCGACATCATCCTAAGACCTAGATATGAATAATCCTGTCATAATTACGTATCCGCATAAAGCATCATTTTAGTTTAATTATAATCTATCTAGAGATTATAGCAATGGTGATCTTGATAAATCCTAGCCATTGAGACTTTATCCACTTACTGTTTGATGGTATTTTATATATTAGTAGTCCACTATTCAAATATTTATCAATTAATCAAGAACATACTTTGAAACATACGGTCACACCTGCTGGTCCTACAAAGCTCTTAATTAAATGACAAAACAAAATTGTTACTTGTGATCCTAATGGTCCGGTACAAATACAAAACGATATGGAGAGCAACCCAGTCTCTAGCTACTTGTTAGGCGTAACTAGACCCAGTTGAAGATAGTTCTCATATACAAATAGCTTAGACAAGTATCATGGTGATAAAACAAATAATTAAACTCTCAACGATAATTAAGAAAAATCGATTTAAAACAAACCAAACATTAAATCTTCATTAAGATGGCTAAATACCTA
The DNA here is from genome assembly GCA_026074375.1 of Tanacetum coccineum. Classification (NCBI taxonomy): domain Eukaryota; kingdom Viridiplantae; phylum Streptophyta; class Magnoliopsida; order Asterales; family Asteraceae; genus Tanacetum; species Tanacetum coccineum. The sequence continues at coordinate 40,744 of BQNB010034857.1, forward strand.
TCCCATAAAAACCATGTAATTAATCAAGCTTGATCAAATAAACAATGTAAACTAAACCGTTTTACGCGAACTATACCAAATAAATTAAATGATTACAAGAGTAAAGAAGGTAATTTACACGTGGTCTTCTATGGAATCGTGATCGAAGCTTTGAACCTTTGATTGCTCATTCTTTTCCCAAAAAAAAATCATTTTTATGATTAATGGTATGAAGAAATAATTATGCACACTGAAAACTCGTTTTGTATCTTCTATTATAAACCTCTAAAAAAGCCTGAATACGTTGTAATTGGGCCTAGGCAATACGGCGTAATGAGGAGTAATCCCTTGAGACACACAAAAGTTTAAGATCAGTATAATATACATTCCCAAAATAATAATATCTTCGTATCTCTGAATAGTTATCTTTATGGATACGGCGTATGGCAGAAAGGGGGATACACTGTATTAGGAATTGTGAATACGCGTTTTCTTGTGAAGACTTGGCGCTGATACGCCATATCTCTTTTACTGGATACGGTGTATTGGTCAGAAATGAGTAATCTTTAAATGTCTTTGTTTTAGCTTCAAAATATACGCCTTTTAGCATGTCTTCACAAATCACTCCTCAATTACTGCAAATAACACTTTTACGCAAATAAGTACAAATTCTTGCAATAATTATATAAAAGTGGTTAGTTTATTCGGGATAAATGATGGTATAAATGTGACATTATTTGATGTCATCACTTCCTCATATGAGATTTGTAGTGGTCCCCATGACACTCAATATTGCATGGAAAATCCTGAGCAAGCTTTTGTTGATTATGCATCCTCGCGTAACAACAAAGTGGGAGGCAAGAAGTTCACTACCAACCAAGGACCAAGAAACTTTAACGAAGCCACTAACGCTTGGAATGGTAAACCAAACTTTAATTGGGCATGAACACAAACCTTCTCAAGTCTACAAAATGGCTCGTTTTCCACTTATACTTCCAATATGCCAAATGTACCCTCCAGTTATCAAGCAAAACTTGAGAAGGTATTAGATGATTTTGATTCTCATCAAGAAAAAAGATTATATAGCCTTGGGACCCAACTCAAGCAATGACAAGATGAAGTAATCAACAAAATCAACACATTATGGAAGGTTATTTCAAAGAAAATTGAAAAATGCACCCACTCGTGATATTGCAAAAGATTTCATGGCCCACATAAATGTCGTATCCCATGCTTATCATGAGAATGGAGCACTTCTAAACAAAGGGATTAAAATTCCGTCAAATTTACTTTCTCTCAATCATTTCTAGGAGAGTAATAGGAACTCCTCTTCTCCCAAACACGTTCATTTCATCAACACAATCACCATTATAAGTAAAAAAGATGAACCTAGGGAAGCAGGGATCATAGAACCTAATGCAACTAAGAAAAATGATCATAACACAATTGTTGAGGTTGAGGAAAAAGTAATAGAAGAAGGCGAGTCACATGACATAGAACGGGATAACCTTGATGATAGGGTGTGTAGAGATACGAAGGAAGTAGAAGAAGAAGGAGAATGTATGGAGTAAAAAGAACTTCTTGAATTAGTAGACACGCGTGATGAATAATTTAATGAATCATTGATAGAGAAAATGTCAAGTTGTTCATTAAACTTCGACTTTAGTTTTGAAAAAGGGGACCCTAATAACCTAAAGATTTCATGCATGATAGGGCGTAAATTCGTAGCAAATACATATATCAACTTAGATTCACCCACGAATGTTATGTCCTTTGCTTGTGACAATGCCATCAAAAATCAGGGTTATGAATTTAAGGGGCATAATTTCGTTGGGATAGGAAAGGATATGCACGTATTTGTAGAAAATATGAGTCACGTCATGGATTTCACCATCATCGAAAATTTAGAAGCTAACATTGATCCTATTTTGTCCCAAGTAGTCTTTGGCCGACCATTTATGGAGATCACCAAGCTAATATTAGATAGGAACAAAGGTTGATCACATTTATAGATGGAATCAAGGAAGTCACTTTTAAAACTCCGTATAAAGATTCTGAGATAGATGACTTAGCTAGTGAAGGACATGACTTGTTATCATCTAGGGTGATACTTAGTGAAGGTGATTATAGGAGAGGATGTAAAAGGGCATCTAATTTGGAAAGTGGGTTTTACATGGATGTGGATAAGCTTGATCTATCATATAAAGATGAAACTGATAAGATAAATCTTGATGCGTCGTCTGAAGTTGGTGGAAGCATGAGAAGTGATGTGAGTGCAGAAGGAGGAGTCACGTAAGGAGTGTGACTCTGAGTCTAGCTAAAAGTCTCTCTAATAAACAAAAGCGCTTATTGGGAGGCAATCCAATTTTATTTTCCCGCATTTTAGGAGTGTCGTGTGTTTTTTTTTATCTTCATATGTTTATTTCTATATGTTTGAATTATTTTGTAATCATGCTTTGTTTTGTTTTTAACCTCGCCTTAATTGCAATCAAATGTATTTTACATGAATTAAGTTGTAAAATAAAATATCCGGTTTCTAAGAACCATTTGAAACATGTAAAAAATGAATAATTTAGATTAATTTGCGTCGTGTCTTGTGTGTCTTATGTGTTTGTATTGAGTCATATGATTGTGCTAATTATTCAGGAAATAATTAATAGGATACTTGTGCAAAAAATTTTCCAAAAAGTGAAGAGCATTTTTTTTACAGAGTCTGGAGACGGCATCTGGAATTTTTCAAGATGGCGTCGCCACTCCAGCTCTTTTAAAATTCGTATTTTATTGAATTTTTGAAAAATTAATTTTGTGTAATTTCCAAAACTCTTATTTTTTCTAACCCTTGCATAAAATCACAATTAAATTAGTACATTCATCCTATCTTTACTGCTTACGTAGTGTCTAAACCATAATAATTGCGTTGTATATTATTATCCCGCCAAATTTTACGCCAGGTGTAGTTGTTTCTTGTCTTTGATTTGCATGTTATATTTGATGCGGAGAAGCCCGGAAGCTCTTTGAATTTTCATGTGGACGATTCTTGGATGAGGATTTAGCCGGGATCATTTGTCTCTTCTCTATTATTGAGCAAAACCAGGAGAGTATTAGTTTCTTTTACTTTTTCCTTTTTCCTTTATTCGTTTTGTGGGTACTTGTAGAACATTGGGGACAATGTTCAAAATAAGTGTAGAGGGAAATAAAGACTTAGAAACTATTTCTTCATTTTTCTTTGCTTTGTCCTTAAAAAGATGAGTAATATACTTAAACGTAGCGTAGACGGTAATTTTGACCCAAATTTAAAATTTTTTATGGCACATACTGATTAAAACTTAGTATTATTAGCTTCTCATGGATAGGAGTTATATGACTAGCACAAAAACCCTACCACTCAAAAAAATTCCACCAAAAAAATGTGAGGTTCACTCCTAGATCTTTAGGAATACAAGCATCTATCTTTGGTGCTTAAGATAGTTTTAACCTTTAGCTTGCTTGAGTTAAGGAATGAACAATCATATATGTCGTGTTCATGGATTTGATCATGCATGAGTGATTTTGTTGCTTTTTCCCGATCATTGCTATCGGTTTTAAAATTATATGAGTGGTACCGGTATTAATATAAATTCTAAAAACTTGCTTTAGGTGATGATCCCGAGGACTGCTAGTGAGATAAATGCATGTGATTAGGATTTGCTAAATGATAAGAGGCACACTATGATGAACTAACCCCTACAAAAAAGCCGTGCTATACGCACTAATATTTACTTTGCGAGATACCACCGAGTTAACAAACCCTTCGAGCCTATCCTTTTCACCGGCTACTCGTAATTTTTTGGTGGATTTTCGATTATTAATGAAAAACATTGTTTACAACCCAAATCCGCCTAAGCCTTCCTTGTTATGTACTCGTTTATAGTACATTAATTGCTAGCACATCATAATGAAAACTCAGTTAATTAATATGCTTAGAGAGAACAAGTAGCTAAAGTCGAGTCTTTTATTTAAGTAGCAAAGATACAAGTTTCAGTGACGATTGGGATTCATGGTAGATTATATTTTATTGAGAAAATGAGGAAGAAAGTTCACTATTACCCCCCCCCGCGCCCCCCATATGTGCTTAATACACTCTATGTTATTTTTATTATTCTGATTCGGGTCATTATTTAATTTATGTTTATGAGTTTTAAAACTCAAGTGTAGGGGTGTGTTTATAAACCCCAAGTCATGTATATGTTATTTATGTTCAAGCAAATGCCAGAGCAAAAATGTACGAAAAAATAAATAAAGAGAAAAAAAGAGAGAAAAGAAAAAGAAAATAAAAAAATAGAAAAAAACAAAAAAATATATGGGCTGCCATTTTGCTTATGTTTCTGTTTATGTTAAAAAAAGAGTCAAGAAAAAAAGAGTTTGATGTAGAGTTTGTATATCTTTATCTTAGTGTGGTCGAGTCTTGGCTTAGCAACGCCTTTACGTGTATTCTTATAGATAGTTAACTCACCACCACCCAAAATCACCCAAATCCACCCAAATATTTCCATTCTGTTTTTCCTTTACCTTACACCTATACATCAAAACCCTTTAAAGACCTCTTTGATAGTAATTCCTAGGTGCTTACGCCACAGCGGTGGAGGTTTGATCCTTTATCAAGCTTATGGTAATTTATATGCTATGACAGGTAATGAGTGTTAATTTTTCGTTTCCCATATTGTTATAATTCATTATACACCCGAGAGAAAGAGAGAATCCAAACACTAATTGTGAGGTGCTGGTATACAATTTTTGTTCTTTTAATTACGAGGTCTAATTGGTTGTGTCATGAACTATCTTTAAAAAGTAAGTCAAATGCCATCGATATTGCTATTGTCTAGGTAAAAAAGCCCATTTGCTTGAGGACAAGCAAATCCCAAGTGTAGGGGTATTTGATGATGTGTCATTTTATACACTTTTCGGGGTCATTTAACCCATAAATCATGCAAATATGCCCAAAATACATGCTTAATCGTTTATTTTTGTGTTTTTAGCATTTGGAAAGCTTTTGGAGGAAATACACATGACTTGGACTCAATTTAGGAAGAAACAGGACAAGATGGCAGCTTTACACAAAGTGACTTTCAAAGAGTGCGTACAGTGTCTGCGGACGGCGTCTAGATTTATGGTGACACCGTCTGAGCTTACATGCGATGGTGTCAAGACCTTTGTGACGACGTCAGAACGTAACCGCCTCAATGAAACCCTAGAAGATTCGGCGAAGCGATGGCGTCAGGATTCTTGCGACGTCATCACGATCTATTTCCTATATATACACATTCGTGTTTAGTGTTTAGTGTGGAACTTTTGGGATACGAACTTTATACTTAGTTTTTGGGTTTAGTAGCTATTTAGTTCGTTTTTAGGGTTTAAAAACCTCTTGTGGTAGCCTTTAACTCGTGTTTTAATCAAGTGAAGTCATTTATCCCTTAATATTTCAATATGTCTATGTGTTGATTAATTATTGTTCTTCGTTTCTCTTTAACATGCTAGGCTAGATGTATTAGTATTTACTTATGATTTCATGAAATTTAGTTTGTAGATCCTTTTAATATTGCTTCTTGTGATGGATGTGCGCGTTAGGCTCTAGAAAACTGGAAATTAAATATTACATTATCATAGACGTCTAGGGGAACGCGATTGTGTAGACAGGATACCATCAGTAACAGTATTCATACTACCTTAGCCCTAATATGGTTGATCCCTCTTAAGTGTTTCAATACATGTAATGTACTCTTAGGGGCCTTGTAATAGTCTTCATGCTACCTTACTTATGCGTTGCCTTAACAGAATATTACATAGACGGCGGGTTCATGTAATTCGTTCTAGACGTAGGAAATACTTACACAGATCATCACAAATGTGACAAAGCAATAGGATTAAAAGAAGCAAACTAAGAATTAGTGCATGATTAAGAAAATACGTTTGTTTACCCATACGAGTTCTCACCAAAGTAGTTTCGATTTAATTTTAGTTTAATATCAAAACCCCCCTCTTAAAACCAGAATTTTACTTGCTTTCAAAAAAATATAAAAATACAAAAATATTCTTCTTTCAACCCTTAGATCTTAGTTATGTTTAGTTCAAGCCTTCACACCCTATTCCCCTAGAAAACGATAACAACCTCCGGTCCTTGCTATACTACACTACAACGATTAGGTACTCTGCCGAGGGAGTTGTAAAACCTGTTGCGTTTACAACAACCGCATCAGAAACCTTGTATGAAACCTCCTCCAAAAACCATTTTTGAAACCTCATATACGAAACCGAAAGCATATATGAAACCACTTATACGAAACTCGTTTTCGGTAACCATTTCTGAAACTAATTTTCGTATTCTCCTCTCGTAATCTACTTTCGTATTACTCATAAGCATTTTTCATCTTTCGAAAATATTAGTTTAAAGCATTTAACATCGGAATAAGTTTCTTTTTTTCATCGACACACTGTACGAAACTGAATAAGCTAAAAACTATAATGAACAAAGTGAATATGAACAGTTGGATCTGTATGTGGACTGTTTTTTGGATTATGTTGGACTTTAAGGACTCATTGGAACTTATTAAGCACTGTATAAGCAAAAAAATATTAAATAAACACATTGAGTAAGCATGAATGGTATGTGGTTAATTTCACATGCCTTTGACCTTTAAAATCAGACTTAAATGACCAAAAACGTACCAAAAATACATTGTATTTGTATGTTTTCATTTGTATTATGCAGGAAACAGATATCCGACAAAAGGATGAAAAATTAAGCAAAAACGGACAAAACCGAGCATGGAATGGAATAGCGTGAAAAGACAAGGTCAAAGTCGAAGCCTAAAAATGAAGAAATGTTAAATGGGCCCACCCGTACGCATCTAATGGGTCGGGTTAGCCCATTTACACATATTATGAAGACATATAAGCCTAAATTTAATTAAAAGCCCATAAACCCTTTTATATCATGGTCGGCCCAAGACAGTTTGAAAATAGGCCCAAAACACTTAACCTACGTTAACCATTTCAACCATTTCAACCATTAACCCTTAACATCGTTAGTCCCTAAAAAGGACTAACTTTGCAACAACTTATATCACAATGGGGGGCTGAATCTGCCAAACCTTCATTCTTTCATATCACCTCACAAGGACTTTCACTGAAATAGAACATATAACATTGGAGGGTGATTTCTGCCAATCCCCCAAACTTTCTACCACCACCAAGGACTGAATTTGCCATAACATATATAAAACAGAGGGGTCATTTTTGCCAATCTTCCAAAGATTTACCCTGTCACAAAAACAAACAGAGTGTGACACCCAATTTTCCCGCCACTCTCATTTTGGCACTATTCATCTGTCTTCCTTGTCCTCACCTGCAACTAACAAACAAAACCCTTACCCCACTTCACCCCATGACAAAAACAGCTCACCCCAACAAACAAAACCCCTTATGTACACCGTGGCAATCCCATGGTTTTCAATTGGACAAGTGAATTAAGGGTTAGGATCAAGTGGATTGGGCACCAAGGAAAATGGAGGGTCAAGATAAGCTTTTGTTTCCTCTCACAGCAAAAACACAACTAGCACACAATGAAGACAATGGGCAGCCTATATAAAGAAGAAAGAAGACAGAGATAGCCCTGTGTAGGAGTAGGAGTAGATTTATTTTAATGTTTAATGTTTTTAAATGTATGTTTTAATCTTTTAAACTTTGTTAACTTAACTTTTTCAGCTTTGTAATCAATTTTTATTTTAATGAAATTTCAATTTTCTTATGCAAAACTGCCTGTGAAATCTCCAAATTGCTTATTTGCCTTAGTAGCTTATTAGTGCTTAATTTCTTGTCAAACCTGCTTCTTAATGTGTTTTTAACTCATTCAGTATCTGGTTGCACCAAAATTGTCATTAATACAGTTTTTCATTGTATAAAAATGTGCAAAATTCTTTTAAAGGGGTGTTTGGGATAAAGGTTAAAAAGGGTCAAAATGAGATGCATTTTATCTTTGGGTCTCAACTAAACTTTTATAAGCTCTAAATTAGTCTTAGGGATAGCTGTCATAAGATTAGAATAAGATTTGTTTAGTTTTGAAGTTGCTTTATTAAGTTCTTAAGTCTGTTAGTATATTAGGTTTTCTAAACTGCTTATTTTTCCATCAAACTTTTATAAGCTTATCTAATTAGTCTTGGGATACTTGTCCCTTAAGATTAGAATAGGATTTGTTTTGTTTTTAAGTTGTTTATTAGTTCTTAAAGGTCTGGTAGTATTATTAGTTGTCAATGCTGGTTTTATAAATGCTTTATCTTTTTCCATTATAGTTTACTTATTGTTGTTTTCTAGTTCAAAACTAGTTATTAATGCTTCAATAGGCACCTGGTTTTCGCGTTTATAATTTTTAGCTAATCACTTTTATGTTAATGATTGATTGGTTTAACTAGACCTCTTATATATATAATATATAATAAAATTATATAATACAGTATATTCTAAAAATATTCAATGAATCCTGAGAAGTATGAAGAGAGATGGTTAGAATAGAATTTTCCCGGGTCTCGTTTTATCCCCAACGAGCGGCTTGTCTGTGCTTGAGAAATCGATTCAGTCGGAGGTAAATTGGAGTTCGAATGAGATTAATGAATTTGAGAGTTGTAGAAAAAAAGCTAATTTAATTAATAACAAACAAAAAACGATTGAGAAAAACCTAAAAATCATGAAAATTAAACTGAAAAAAAAAATAAAAACGAGAGCCAGGAAGGAACCTACGAACAAGGGGTCTAAAATCCTAAAATATCTTAAAAATTAACCCTGTCAAATAATTTTTTTAATTCTAACTACTCTGGGGACTAATAATGAAGAATTAAAAAAAAGACTTGACCGGATAAAACGGTGTTTAACGTGCTTTAATAATGAAAAAAAACTAAATATGGGGGCCTTAATCCCGTTCTTTAATAAAGTGAGATTTTGCAAAAAAAAAACGATCCTTACGAATGTTTTTATATTTTCCTAAGTAAAAATATGAGTATATAAAATTTGTCAAAAAAAAAGGAACAAAAATATTTTTTTGAATTTTTATTTATTTTTTTAGAATTTTAAAAAAACAGTTTAAAAGCGAACAAACTTAAGCTTCTTTTGAGCTTTTCTTGTAAGCAAAAATTTAAAATTTCTCACTTTTTCTCAAAAAGGTAATTCAAAAAGATTCAAACAAGGTTGCGTGAAGTGCAAGTCAATATCGAAGATATCCTTCCCCAAACTAAAATGAAACTTTGTCCTCAAAGTTTAAAAATAAGGGTCAAAAGGAATCTTTAACAAAAATTCTATGGTCATGCCAAAAGAATAGATGTTAGTTCGATAAAGAACAAGGATAAGAGATTTCCTTATTTATGAAGAGAAGATTGGAGACCATCAATGGAAATTGTAGGAATTGCTTTGTCCTTCCACAATATTGAACCATGAAGCTTCCAAAATCCGGAAAACCTAGACAAAAATCACAAACAACCAACAAGAGACGAAAAAGAACAAGCTTCCTCTCTTTTTTACATTGTTAGCTCAAAAACATCTCTAAAACGGCTTAGTTTTTGTTAACCGAGTACAAGCTATACTCGCCCCCGAATTAATTTGTCCTTGGGGAAGCAAAGAAAATAGAAAATGAAAAGAAAATAAAAGGATAAGCATGGGGTGCCTCCCACGAAGCGCTTGTTTATTATAGAGTCCCCTTCGCTTGACTCTTTCCCCAAACTAGGTTTTTCATGGTGGATAATAGCAATGGTGAAGAAAATCTAAGAGGTGGAAACCTCCCCAAACTAAGGATGAAAGATATACCAAAGCATTTTTGATTCCGGGTTCAAAAAACTTTTTAGAAAAGATTTTCAAGAGAGAAAATGTGAACCCAGAAAATGCTTTGGTAACATTAAAGTTCATTAAGGGTGGGTGGAGAGGGTCAAAAACATCAAGAGTCAAAAGAGCTTTAGATGGTGCTAACTCTTTTGAACTCTTATCCTTAAAAGCATCATTATCAAAAATACCCGGATTAAAAACTTTATCTTCACTCCCCGTGGAGTAAGATACGGGTAAAACCTCGGGATAGGTGACAAATGGTAAAAATGTTCGGGTAGTGAATGTGAAGGTATCTTCCTCTTCATCTAAAACAACATTTTCACCTATACCCGGGTAAGAAAGTTCACTTGTGTTAATTTCATCAAAAACATTAACTTCAGCCATCACGGGCTCATCATCAAAAGTAAATGACTCGTACTCGGAAAGAATCATCGAGTCATCAAGGGGTAAATCATCAATGGACGTAGTGTCCTCCCCTGAATCACGGTCACTCTCGATACCCCGTGTTATCGAGTTATCCGAAAAACTAAGCAAATCCGCCTCCTCTAACGACAAATCAATATCCACAACGGGGATAGTAGAGGAGGGGCAAATTATAGGAGAAATCGGAATAGGAGGAGAAATCGGAATAGGAGGAGAAATCGGAATAGGAGGAGAAATCGGAATAGGAGGAGAAATCGGAATAGGAGGAGAGAGATTAAAAGTGTTAATCTTTTCAATTAAAAGATAACTTTCGAC
>BQNB010034858.1:5504-46574 GCA_026074375.1 Tanacetum coccineum
TTATTTTACTTTTATAGAAAAACACTTTCTCTCTCTAGATATTCTCTCTCAAGTGTTTCTCTCTCTAGAAACTAGCCAAATCCAAGAATCAACCCCGTGTTATGATATAGGATATACCACAGACATTTTAAGCATGTTTTATCTAAGGTAATCAAGGTTAACGGCTTGGGCGGACGAAGGGAGTTTAGTGTGAAGTGTATTGAAAAGCTTGTTTTTGGTTCCATTCTCTAAAATATACTTTATATTATGGTTTTAAAAAAACTTATGTTGTGATGTTTTATGGTGACGATCTTGTTGACAACTCTGATATTTACTAAGAATGGAACAATGTTAATATTTATGTTTTAAAACGTCTCTTTTGAGTTGTTTTTTATACACTTATGTTGTTATACTATGATTTAACACCCAAATAGTTGGTTTCGCTGCGTGTAAATTTGGGGGTTTTTAAATACAACTCATCAACAACTTTATAACACCCTTTATGAATCCATCATTCTTGATCAAGATGCACTCGATGCTCAATCTGGACAATCATCCTTTCACAAAAGGTGTCACGATCAGGATCCTCCTAATAATCGTGAAGGGGAGAACAAGAAGAAACATCGAAAGGATATTGGCGAACCTTCTTCTAGATCATCAAGGCGAAATAGATCTCCCGTGGTTATAGTACAAGATGATACACCTGCCATGCAACCCCAGAAACAAGTAGATATTCTTATCCAAAAACATTCTAAACCAGAATGGTTTCCAAAGAAGGTCAAGATTGGCTCAAAGGAGAACGACAAAATGTTTTGATTATTCTTGAAATCAGAACATGGTTTGATAAGATAAAATCATATTCTTGACCATCAATTGTCGCCCAAGCAAAGAGTTAAAAGTACTGATCTTAAGGAACAGCCGTTGACAATAGCAGATCTTAAAGGCGCAAGATTAGAACGGCTAAAGGTACAGTACAACAATGATGTGTAACTCGAATACCATGTTAGTCAACTCAAAGTAGCAGTATTATCAAAGATCATGGGAATATTGATGAATGGAGATGTCTCCTAAAACCATATCATTTGAACGACACAATGTCGAAAAGAACAAAACCCATCATTGCTTCTACAACACGACTACACTTACCTGTGGATCTCAGCACAGAAGTTGAAGTAAACCACTCTATCACCAAGCAATTATGCAGCGAGATCCAACATAAGAAGGTATTAGATATGCTCCCTGAAAAGAATGGAGCAATAAGTTGTCGATACACTTTGAAGGCTTCTTTAATGGTATACACCATTGGAAGAGGATAGATTTGATTTCTTCAAAGGAGGAAAGAGTGTCGTAACAAAGGAAACGTCTATTCAGGAAACTTAAGATCACAACAGTTTTTTGTATCATTGTAAAGAAGAAATAGGGATATGGCTTTCTAACATCAATTGTAGTCAGGAGATCCGATGATCAAGAGTATGAATTCAGCTATGCAAATGTACCTAGACTCAGTGTGAACGATATTGAAGACATGTACTTACTCCAAGTTCAAGATAAGCTACACCATCTCCCATTAGAATTTATGAAAGAATTCAACAATGCACTTCTCATGTTCATCAGAAGAACCGTGATCAAGAACAGGGTAGAAATTATTCAGCTTGGAGTGGAAAGCTATCAAAGAACTCTCAACCTCACCAAACCATAATGTTCTTCGAAGGAATCGACCAAAGAATACCATTCATAATGACTGCAACGCATAAGGGGGTCGTGTATCTTAACCAATACAACATAAAATCCCTTATGAAGCTAAGTGAAGTGAAGAAGTTCTATGATGGTACACTTGTGAAGATTCAGGAAAATCTGATTGACATGCTGTCAAAGAACAAGCTGGGTAGCGGCAACAAAAGGTTGAAGGGAAAAGACTAGACAAACTATGATGTCAAGAGTTCAAGAGAGATGCTGAAGAAGATTGCACAAAGAGTAGCTCAGGAGGCTTGAGGAGTATGTTGGAGGACGTCCCAAGACTATTAATCCTCGTACCTTTGTAATCATCCCTTAGGGGGAGATTGTTATAAACATAGAAAAGTGTTGATTACATGGCCATTTATCTAAGTCTAATAGTGTAGGGATTTAATAGTGCAAATAGGGAAGTAAGTTGTAATATGTAATTACCCTTAATTGCTTCCTAGTCTCTCCTTCATTCCTATAAAAGGAGGGTTAAAGAAGGGTTAATGTAACACCCCCAAAACATGATACGCAGCGGAATACAACATTTGGGGTGCTACTTCATAATACATACACACGAGTCCCAGTAAACGTTTAGAGATACGTTTATAAAAAAAATTATTTCATTTATTAGAAAGATCAGAGTTACATAGGTCCCAATACCAACACAGAAGTTTAATTCTAAAAGTCACAACACGACTTGATTTCTAAAAACATTGTCTTAATTTATGACACTACTTCACTAAGACACCATCCTTGATATCCGCGTTCAGTCCCATCCAAGCCGTCAACAACACCTAACCTGAGATACATGCTTAAAAATGTCAACAAAATGTTGAGTGAATTCATAGAGTTTACAATTAACAATTAGAACACATATTTGGTTCAACAAAACACAATAACATTGCTATTACAACAAGTTACATAATGATTTTCAACTAAATGAGCCCGTGCACCCAAACTTAACACATTCATCCCGTAGGACAAAATAATGTCCGGGAAGTATGCCACTTCCCCTAATATTAACCACAAAATGTCCGTTACAGGGTGCTCACCAACTGATTCAAACCCCGGACAGGGTTGTCAAACCCAATAGATTTATTTAATGCATTGGCGTTTACCTACAACTAGGAAACTAACGGTCACACAGTAAAAGACATATACTCAATAGTAAGGGAATCATATCAAGTATCAAAACATATTGCGTTCTCATTTTCATAAAACAACAAGTATCCCCCTCGCGGGTTAAAAACATTTAAAATAGTTCAAAAAGCGAGGCTATGAACTCACCTTGATCGAAGCCGAAGATCAAATAACCGAAACAATCACGAACTACTTGACAACGAGCTCAACCGCGACCTATAATTTATGTCGTTCGATTACTATACATTAAAGTACGATGGAATAGTGCGTGCGCCGCAACAATTGAAACTATATAGACATACATACACATGTGATGAGAAATCCACTTGCGCGTCGTAGATCCTAAACTTCACGTAAATAAGTTACGATCATTCTTTCATTTATTTTATACGTCGCTTAATTGAAAACTTTCTATTTTTGGAAACATTATATTTTTAGAAAGTTACTATTCTTGGAAAGTTGTAATTTTTAGTAAGTCTCGTCTTCTAATTATACTTATAATAATATTTATTTGTCTCATCGCACATTCGACGCTCAATTTGGTTATCGTTTACTCGTATCGGTGTTATATTCGAATATTTTAAAAGTTTCTATTTTTAGAATCTTCTTTTTTTATAACAATCGTTAAGTTCAAAATATTATACTTGTAATGATATTAGCGTTTATTATTTTTATAACATCCGACAAGTCTAGCATCAACCCGTTGACTTTCAAAATCAACGTTGGACTTTAATTGACTTTGGCTTTATGTATACATATATTACTAGATCTGACCCGCTCGATACGACCCGTTATATCACATTTTCACGACTCGGACTCTAAAGAGATTTTATGTAAAACGATATTCTGGACAACTTTTTAGTTTTAGTCGAGACCCGAAACTTGACAGAAAATGACCAAAATGCCCCTGCAAGTTTCTGCAGGAACTATGACATTTTTAATAAAAATGCAGAATTTGACCTTGGGTTTCGACCCGTTTTTACTCTATTTTAAAACTAACAAGTCTCGCGACAAAGTAGAATGTCATTCCGAGCAACTTTCGTGTTTCGCCGGAAGGCCGAAACGGACTCCAAAGTTCTCAAAATGGGTGTTTAAATTTCTGTCAGCAACTAGTAATTTTCCAAAATGCTGAATTTTCCACTTAAAATGTACATCTCGTTTTCGCTCTAGTTTCTTCGTTATTAGGAGTTAGAAGCTCCATTTTATGTCAAAAAGATCGTCTAAGAAAGCTTTTATCTTTTGTGCTTAGTCAAAAAGAATTAGATTTCAGATAAAATCTCGACCCTCGTTTCCGTTGCCAAAATGTATCTGCCTAAAACTTATCCCATTATAAGTGTGCCAACAATCCAATTTTGACCCAATAACTCATTTCACAGCACATCTAAAACTGAGCCTGTATAAGTAACTGCATGTTTAACTTGCTTGTCAATCAGATTTGATAACAAAGACTGTAACTAGACGACGCGAAGATCTTATGGATTTCATTCACATGCAAGAACTATAATCAAATATATGGAAACGTAAACAAACGAAAATCAAGAAACAAATATAAAAGAAGATGCTCACAAGGCTATTGTAGCAAGATAAGTCTCGATAGAAAACACACTTGTTCCTTGTTACTTTTTGGCCGTGACCTCGAACCCAAATCCAAACCAAAACCGAAACCAAATCAATTCTAACTAAACCAAATCAACCTAAACTTGTCTTGATTAATATTCAAACAATCAAACAAACCTTTGTGTGTCTTCCCTTGGTTCGAACCCTCAACCGAACCCAAAACCCTCTCCAAATATTTTTATCAACCAAAAATTCCCACAAATCTTCTTATAATATTTCCCCACTAATCCATCTATCTTTACTAACACTTCCTTATTTTTATTCAAGAAATCAACAAAATTTCAAACATGCAAGAACCTCATGCATGTGCCTTTTTCTTCCATTGATGATCACCTAGACACCTTTTAAGAGATTTGGGATGACTAGAAAATCAAAACACCAAGCGAGTGTTTGTTTGTTGGCTTGTTCGAACTCAAAAGAAAGAAGGAAAAGGAAAACAAACTTCCACTTGGTTCTTGATTAGTCTAAACCATTTTTTAGTGAGGTTAACATAGAGTCCAATAATCAAAACTTGAAAATGGTTGATGTGTTGGTGTTGGTGTAACCGGCCGAGTAAGAGAGCAAGAGAAAGGGAGAACAAGATTTTGAACTATGTGAATTGTTTATGTGAGACCTTTTACTTAAACTTGGAAGTAATACCAATGCATAATCATTACATTACATGGGAACTTAAAAAAATAGTTTGGTTTGTGTGTGGGAGGAGTAAATAGCCGATCGGCTATATGAGGCTAGGGGGTTCATATTATATATTTTTTTGTAAATCATTTACTTGTATTTCTTTGTAAACATTGAATTAAAGTAACACTTGTATATAATTTAAATAAAAACATAAACGTTAAAGGCGATTTAGGCTAAGGCCAAGGAACAAAGACGACAAGGTTCGTAAAATAATAATTTACGATCACAAAAATAATAACGAGACGCGTCGTAAAATTTTTAAGATGCTTAAAACGTTTAACGAACGCGCGGTCAAACGTCGACTCGCGAAACATCAAAGGTAAAAATTTCAAATTTTCGTTCGTAATAAACTACAAAAATAATTATTTACGACAAATAAAATTTAAATGCCGGCGTTCGTTCTTATGAATTTATAAAGTAATAATTATGACGTCGAATTCGCGATCGTCATACGCGTCGTAAAACTCGGGTTGTAACATTCCATCCACCTTAAGGGAGCGCCGTCCCGGTGCTCGTCACTTCTTACTCGTCTTAATTTTACTTGCAGTGAGACGATTTTCTCATTATTGAACGGCCTCGCGTGCTGGAACGCAAAGATCACATGTTATAATACTCGCCTTGACTATTCTGGACGGAAGTCAACGAAACATATGATAAATTATACTAGCAAGATCAAAAATACAATCGCAATCGCTCTTGTCATGAGAGACAAAATACGCCACGAAACATATCCGGGAAAACATAAGTCGCGTCGTTTTTAAACGAAAGATCAACCCAAATCTTAGTTTGGTGATCATTTTAACAAAACAAAGCGCACACCGCGACACAAAACCAAAACATACGTCGCTAACCAAAACTAAAACATACACCAACAATCAAAACCAATATATATACGTCATTATCCAAAACCAAAATACCCATCAATATTCAAAACCAAAACAAACATCGCCCTCCTGGTCTCATTAAATAATACACCACCGGTTGCGAAAAATAGTCCAGAGTACATACGACCCCATCAAACGCGTTATAGCACCATTACACATATCCACATAACCATATAAGCACATATTCGCCTATTCGTCATTTTAAAATGACTTTATATTTCTACTTAGCTTTACTTAGGCACTTTATCATCCTTGCTCATTATCACCCTTAGCAACAATCATGCTTGCTTTCTATAATTCTTTGCAAAATAATCGCGCTTACTTATTAGGAAGCCTCAGCAATGGACATGCTCATCATGCGGATTCATACCTAACCGATCAGTTGCTCATTATACTGGGCTTGCCAGATGGCCAAGGTTCTTGGTAATGATCTCGACTTAGTCACAGATAGGTTTTAGCCAACCATAGTCATGCTTTTGGGTTAACAAGCCGTAATCGACAATGGACTATCAGGCTTGAGTACCTCTCAAACCAACCTTCATCTACATTCGGGTAAGTATACTCACCCACTCACGTCCTAAGCCACATTATGGCCACACAAAAGCGACATAGTCTCTCACTACCATTCAAAAGCACATAACACATAAAGAACATTTTTCACATAATTCGGCGGCGATAATCCCGCTAGGAAACATATAATGGCGGAAGACAAATTGAAAACAATCAAGAAAACAATTAAGCATCATGGACTCATTGCTCGTTCGACGAAAATCAAAACTCTAACGTTTCCACATGGCGACTAGTACGAGCAGCTTGGTCCTAACACACCGCATCAAATTCTTAGATGACTTAATTAAATCAAGTCGAGATAATTATACACATTCCTAATTTAATACCGTTCGACTTAAGGCGTTAACTACTTTGATTGTTCCTCCATGATGGGAACGGATGTCACCATTCGCCTTGAGTCTCCAATCTTTTCGGTCCTTTTATACGCAGACTAAGTCGTCACGTCAAGGAGTAAGGACCACTATACCTAACCTTAAGTTAGGAGTCGCTTAGTGCCTTATTCTAATCCTTTATGATTTTAGGTATATTTACAACTATACTACCACTACTTTCCATTTTGGGGAAAGAAGTCTTCTTCACGGCCATCCGTTGATACATCAAAGGCAACACACATCTAATGTAGGAGAAGTCTTCTCCATTTCTCGTTTTCAACCTTGGGACTAACCATCTTAGCTTCCACCCACCTTGAGAATCTTTACATCTTCAAGAACATCCCTTCTTAGTGTCGATATCTGGTTTACACCCTTGATAGCTCAATTCTACCATTTCTTACTAGCATACCAACCACACTTAGTCTTGACACGTCTCCATAACAACCGCTGATCTACATTACTACGAACTAGACTTCACTTCCTTTAGACACTCTCATTCCGAACAATACCGTAGGTATTTTCCCTTCGGGATGACTCGGTCATAACGACTCGCATGAGACTCTCTCCATGCAGTCAATAGGAGTAGGGTAACTTGCATAAGAATCCGTAGCAGGGGTAAAAATATTTTCTCCTTCCGAAAGCTTGACCCAAACGTTTATCCCAGTTATCAAGCGTTTTAAGGGTGACGATTTACCCGACATAGCGTGGTTCTTCCTAATTTAGGCATAATTGATCAATTTATGCATAATTGAGGACCAAACGACATTATGTCCATCCTCGTTAAAACGTTTCTTTTCCATACGCTACATGCGTAAGTTATTTCCTAAAAAAATATTTAAAGAGTAAAAATTTAATTATTTCAAAAGAAAGAAAAGAAGATAGCATCATTCCATCTTCTATTCTTATTATTTTAAAAATGAAATTATTCATATTTTTATATATAAAATACATTTTTAAGTTTATTTGACACCATAGGGCCAGTTTATGAAATTTGAAAACATATTTTTCCATTGTTTACACAAACAGTTTATACAACAAAATTAGTACAATTCACGCAACGACATTTGTCCAACACACAAATTTATTATTGCAATTCCACAGTTTTAAAATCACCAATCCACAAAATGTCATTTAATACAGTTCGGTCAACGGTCACAACAAGTATAGAAAATAATACCCATTCATGGACTATGCAAGCAAGTGTCAAACACGTGCGAAAGATCCACCAACCAAAATCTTCCACACTCGGGGTTAAGTCAATCTAGTAACAGGATCACTTAAAACATCAACATCCACAATCACACAGAACTCATAATCAAGGATAATCATAATTCTCATAACCATAATAGTAACAATGCTGGGGGTAGTGCACGTACAACTAAAAAAACCCCAAAAGTTAAAATCTCTGGTTCCAAGACCGATACATCCCATTATGATGATTCTAAGTTTCTAACATAGGAATCCTAACATATCCGAATAGCTGCGGTGTTTTCAAAAACAAAATACACCCGACAGCATAACCTCACTAACTGGCACTAGTAGTTTAGTGACTATACAAATGGTCATAATCTAATCCAAAAATCAAAATAAACTACTAATAGGACTACCGAGGTCCTGGTGGTCTCCTCTATAGATCAGCGAGTCGCCTATCCATACCCAAATTGCACTACATCAATGTGCTCTCCCGGCTGCTCATCTCAGAAACCGTAGTCTGTAGTTGCTGAATCTGCGAATCTCTCTGCTACACCGCTGCCTGCAAAGCCTGCACTTGCTGGGTTAATCCAGTAATCACCTCATCTCTCTGGGTCGCAATCTGCTGACCCTGCTCTACTTGAGTGCCAACCTGCTCAAATCTATCCGCGACATAAACCATCTGGGATGCCATAACCTGTACCTGTCCCTCAACAGTAGAAATCCCGAGGACAATCTCCCCGATAGTAATACCAGCTGCTACCTCAGCGTCACTCACCTAAATCACCTTCTTTACAAGCTGTATGTGTCCGTACTCTAGGTTACCTAAGCGGGTACTCAAATCCTCGATCATTGATGGAGGTACAAGAAGTCCAGGTGCTAGGAGAGGGAAAGACTGTCCCTCAGCAGCATTGGATGGCCCACCTACCTCGTAGACGCTCGACGCGGGCACCGCTGGCATCAAAGGTGGTGTGATGGGAGCCATCATCCACTCCTCGTTCACCTCCCAAACTACCTCCTTGTCGAATCCCTCGGAGTCATCATCCCCAAAATCATCATCGCCAAACAGCATGGCTATATCCTTATCCATGTCAACCACTGGAGCGATCACCTGCTCCTCTGCCTCGACTATTGGCTCAGCAATCTCGTCAACTAATAGGCCAACCATCGGCTTGTCCGCTACAGCTTCAAGCTCTCCAAGTAATGGGACATCTGCCTCGATTCACCCGTTTTTGTTGTTCGGGTTACCAACATACCCTGGTAGTGGTCCGGGCGCGAAGAAATCATAAGCTGGATGCCGCTCCGGCTCATCCATAGGAAAGTCGAACACACGGTCCGGTGACAAAGGTTCGCCCATGATACTACGAAAGGAAAAGAAATACTTATATTAGTAACCATCATACATATTTTTAATCATATGTAAAATTATACTCATCACAGATTAGGATGGTTACATGATATTGCATTAAATGCATAAAGAAATTAAATTTTTCGCGAGATGCGAATATCTAGTTATATATATAACCATACATCATAGAACGGATGCCGTATATATATATATATATATATATATATATATATATATATATATATATATGTAAAACCCTACATCATAGAATAAATGCCGTATATATATATTTTTATATAATCATTACTTATACCAAGTGTATCCCACTTGTCACGCACATAATACACAATCAAAACATCACATAAGGCTTCTAAGGATCTGGAACAACACGTGCGCGGATATCAGACAACGATGAAAGACTCGTGAAATTTTCCAAAAACAGTTGTAGTCCAAGTTTTGTAAAACGACTTATTTCACTACAACTCGTGCTCTGGTACCACTCTGTAAACCCCCCAAAATACGATACGCAGCGGAATACAACATTTGGGGTGCTACTTCATAATACATACACACGAGTCCCAATAAACGTTCAGAGATACGTTTATAAAACAAAATTTATTTCATTTATTAGAAAGATCAGAGTTACATAGGTCCAAATACCAGCAAAGAATTTTAATTCTAAAAGTCACAACACGACTTGATTTCTAAAAACATTGTCTTAATTTATGACACTACTTCACCGAGACACCGTCCTTGATATCCGCGTTCAGTCCCATCCAAGCCGTCAACAACACCTAACCTGAGATACATGCTTAAAAATGTCAACAAAACGTTGAGTGAATTCATAGAGTTTACAATTAACAATTAGAATGCATATTTGGTTCAACAAAACACAATAACATTGCTATTACGACAAGTTACATAATGATTTCCAACTAAATAAGCCCGTGCACCGAAACTTAACACATTCATCCCGTAGGACAAAATAATGTCCGAGAAGTATGCCACTTCCCTTAATACTAATCACAAAATATCCGTTACAGGGTGCTCACCAACTGATTCAAACCCCGGACAGGGTTGTCAAACCCAATAGATCTATTTAATGCATTAGCGTTTACCTACAACTAGGCAACTAACGGTCACACAGTAAAAGGCATATACTCAATAGTAATGGAATCATATTAAGTATCAAAAGATATTGCGTTCTCATTTTCATAAAACAGCAAGTATCCCCCTCGCGGGTTAAAAACATTTAAAATAGTTCAAAAGTGAGGCTATGAACTCATCTTGATCGAAGCCAAAGATCAAATAACCGAAACAATCACAAACTACTCGACAACGAGCTCAACCACGACCTATAACTTATGTCGCTCGATTACTATACAATAAAGTACGATCGAATAGTGCGTGCGCCGCAACTATTGAAACTATATAGACATACATACACATGTGATGAGAAATTCACTTGCGCGTCCTAGATCCTAAACTTCATGTAATTTAGTTACGATCATTCTTTCATTTATTTTATACGTCACTTAATTGAAAACTTTCTATTTTTGAAAACTTTCTATTTTTAGAAAGTTACTATTCTTAGAAAGTTGTCATTTTTAGTAAGTCTCGTCTTCTAATTATACTTATAATAATATTTATTTATCTCATCGCACATTCGACGCTCAATTTGGTTATCGTTTACTCGTATCGGTGTTATATCCGAGTATTTCAAAAGTTTCTATTTTTAGAATCTTCTTTGTTTACAACAATCGTTAAGTTCAAAATATTATACTTGTAATGATATTAGAGTTTATTATTTTTATAACATCCGACAAGTCTAGCATCAACCTGTTGACTTTCAAAAGTCAACGTTGGACTTTAATTGACTTTGGCTTTATTATTACTACATCTGACCCGCTCAATACAACTCGTTATATCACATTTTCACGACTCGGACTCTAAAGAGATTTTATGCAAAACGATATTCCGGACAACTTTTTAGTTTTAGCCGAGACCCGAAACTTGACAGTTTATAACCAAAATGCCCCTGCAAGTTTCTGCAGGAACTATGACATTTTTAATAAAAATGCAGAATTTAACCTTAGGTTTTGACCCGTTTTTACTCGATTTTAAAACTAACAAGCCTTGCGGCAAAGTAAAACGTCATTTCGAGCAACTTTCGTGCTTCACCAGAAGTCCGAAACGGACTCGAAAGTGCTCAAAACGGGTGTTTAAATTTCTGTCAGCAACTAGTAATTTTCCAAAATGCTGAATTTTCCACTTAAAATGTACATCTTGTTTTCGCTCTAGTTTCTTCGTTATTAGGAGTTAGAAGCTCCATTTTATGTCAAAACGGTCGTCTAAGAAACCTTTATTATATTTTTCTGTCAAAAATTAGATTTCACAAAATCTCGACCCTCGTTTTTCATGCCAAAGTTTCTGCCCAAAAGTTACCCGTTACAAAGTGCGCCAAAATTCATTTTTGACCCAAAAACTCAATCACGACACATCTAAAATGACCTATAATCCAAATTTAACTCGCTTAATCAATTTAAAACAAAGACTAACTAGACAACGCAAGATCTTATGGATTTCATCACATGCAACAAATATAATCAAATCAAATGAACGAAACAAACGAAACAAATATAAAAGAAGATGCTCACAAGGCTATTGTAGCAAGATCGGACTCGATAGAAAACACGCTTGTTCCTTGTTCCTTTTTGGCCGTGTCCTCGAACCCAAATCCAAACCAAAACCGAAACCAAATCAATTCTAACTAAACCAAATCAACCTAAACTTGTCTTGATTAATATTCAAATAATCAAACATACCTTTGTGTGTCTCCTTCTTGGTTTGAACCTACGACCAAACCCAAAACCCTTTTAGTTTTCAAATCAAACTTGCCAAAACTCTTCTACACCCTTTTTCCACTAAACCCTTAATCCTTGAACTAATCAAAACCCAGTAAATTTAATAGAACTCGACCATGCATAAACCTTATTGCATGTTCATTTTTCTTTACGAAAATAATTATTTACGACAAATAAAATTTAAATGTCGGCGTTCGTTCTCACGAATTTATAAAGTAATAATTATGACGTCGAATTCGCGATCGTCATACGCGTCGTAAAACTCGGGTTGTAACAGTTAAGGGTTGGTGATTTCTTTTCTCTCTAATCTAATATTTATTTCTTTCTCTCCTTTCTCTTTTCCTCACCCACGTCCCACTCTCTCTCTCTCTACTCTCTCTCTCTAAAACTTTCTAGTGTAGTATTTTGTTTGGTATTTTGATCTTTATCAGATTGCTAACTAAAAACAAAATCGTCCAAATAATTATGCATTCAACAATTAAGCAAGTAATCATTGAGTATCAAAATAACATATTAAATATAATATCATCTCACGAGAACAAGTTAATATTTTAAAATCACCAAAACACATATGCAAGGTGCAAGTAGTCTAGATCGACTAAGAAGAATCATAATTACTACTTGTTTAATAAGCAATCCTAATGAAATACAAAGTTCATCAATGTAAACTAACATTAGGCATATTTAGAAAGAGCCATTTAAATAAGTTAGAGAATGAATATGAGACTATCACTAGTGATGCTCAATTTAGACTAAACATGACCATTTTTATAGGTTATACCACGAACCTAACTTCCTTCCAGGAAGCAATTCAACCGTTAGGTTAAATAGAATTTTTAGTGCAATAGATTCTCTAGTAGTCATTCTCATTTTAGAATAAAATAGAATTCCCGCATTTTCCTAATGAAGTGTAGCAAAGATGAAATTTGCATTGTCCATTAATACTTGGCCTAATATGACTCAACTAATATGTTTCAATTCTAGTTCTCATAATCTTAATCAAGATGTGTAGAATTCTAGGGTTTAATAAGAGAGAAAGCAAGATTTTGTGAGTTTAAACATGATTGAGTCTTCTAGAGCTTAGGAGTATACTTTTGAAAAATAATCTAATTAAGGTTATTTACCTCAATAGATATTGTGAATATTCCATTGTAGAAATTATGATGTAATAAAGGTTATCTATATGTATATTACACCTTAAGCAAGTGCAACGAGCTAAAAATGGAGATGTTCAAATCTGATGGCGTCAGACGGATCTACCTAAATCAAAGACGGATCTAGGTATGGATGATTCGTCGATCCGTGGGAGT
This sequence comes from Tanacetum coccineum, assembly GCA_026074375.1. NCBI lineage: Eukaryota > Viridiplantae > Streptophyta > Magnoliopsida > Asterales > Asteraceae > Tanacetum > Tanacetum coccineum. The sequence continues at coordinate 19,179 of BQNB010034858.1, forward strand.
CCAAAAATTGGACAAAACTCGATTACGCGTTATTTGGGTGATGTTGTTAACCTTTTGGAAATGAGAGATGATTATATATGTTATAAGGGTTCTCAATTTGAATTTTTGGATTTGACGTCTAAGTTTTGATTCTTATGTTGAAGTACTCGTAAAGTTCCCCATGGAATTTCTAAGTTGTCGATTCTACTTGGAGTGTGCTATGTTTAGCTTGTATAATTTGACAATAGCTAATAACACAAATATTTAAACACTTAGACTTAATAAAACATCTTCAATACAAGTGTGAGTTGCAATTTGATAATTATTCTTTTCGTCTTACAATCAATTTCATAATTTCATGTATTAACATAAATTGGTTTAAACATGTAGATTTGGAAAAAATCTATGGTCGTTTTATTGATATTTACATGATCTAGATAAATTCTAATCTTGACTTCATGTTCATATTTTGACCATTTGTAATTGGATAGAATAATGAGATTAATTATCATTTGAATAGTAATCATTGTTATATTTAAAATCCACTTACGATAACTTATTGAAAGAAAGCAAAATAATGATTTATGGACTATGTTCCATCATTTCTAATTCTAATCTTAGATAATCGAGTTGTTCTTGTTTTAAAGGTTTAGTTAAAATAGTGATATGCTTATTTGGTATAGTGAGAAAAGATTATAACGAAAAGTGATTTTGCGTCTTGATTCGTGCTTTTAAATTGTATAAGCAAAGTTACATATGTTGTGCATTTGCTCGTGTTTGGTTTTTCGAAAATGACAACTTTACCAAATGCATTGCAAGGTAAATTACTTGAATATCTCGAACAAAACATCCAAGTCGTCCATCCTACTTTGAGGTGCATTTTAAACATGTTATTCTAAATAATAGGAACACACCTTTTAGACATGTAGACTCAATATAACATCATTATCAAAAGCGTGAGTTATGAACTGATGTAATTCTTTTTTGGAAAGGGACGACATTATTTTCATATCAACCTAGTGTGATTGAGTATGTATATTTGAGATAATATCTTTTGTTATGGTTTTGATATAATCTTGAAGCTAGACAAATAATGAATCTGATTTCATATCCAAACTCAAAAACATGGCAGTTAGATTCGAAAATGATATTTCATATCCAAACTCAAAAACTTGGCAATTAGATTCAAAAAAGATATCAATCATAATTTGAAGAAGAGTAAATTACATCGTTCGTCCATGTGGTTTAGGCCAATCCCTAATCTCGTCCCTATTTCTTTTTTTTGCATGAATCGTCCCTATCCCGAAACTATGTAACACCATTCGTCTCTATCTCAAGAGATAAGGACGAATGGTGTTACATAGTTTCATGCCAAAAACACGAGATAGGGACGAACGGTGCTACATAGTTTTGAGATAAGGATGATTCATGCAAAAAAAAAGAAATAGGGACGAGATTAGGGATTTGAAATCTTTCTTGACCCTTACAAACACTCTTTTAAAAGAAGACAAATACATATTTTCCTAATGTGTTCCATTAAGCCTAAGACTAGTTTTAAGTGTGAGATCATTTAAAATGATGAGATTATTTGTTTCTTTGAGATTGTCATCTATTTTATTTGTGAAAAAAACTTTATTAGTTATTGTGCACAATATGAATAGTTTTTTACTTTTAAAGAGTAAAAAAATTATCCTAGTCATTTTTAAGCATTACGAATCATTTTCGAAACTATTACACTTTTATATAATATTTTCAAGCTTTTGACTAGAGTGATTGTTTTCATTTCAAGTGAATGCTAATGTGAAAATTTATGCGAAGATAAAACAACAAATTGGAAGTATTTTCTTACCAAAGCTTTCAAATTTAGGATTTTCAAATATTTTATTTTTCAAATCTTGTGTTCATTTTAATCCAAATATCTATTAGTTGTGATTGTGAATTAGACTAATGCAAGCACAAACTAAGTTCAATACATATTTTCTTTTTCTTACATACTAATGTGTTATTATGATATTTTCTCTTGTTAGACAACCTATGTTTAATCACGATAATAGGGGTGATGCCATGTCCTAAGACCTTGATTGAAGACTTTTGATCAAAGAAAAGTGCTAGAATATAATGGTGGTGAAACTAGACATTGTTATAACTGAACCTAGTAACACGATGATCGTGACTGCAAGATAATATTTTTCAAAAGGTTTGAAAAACTTGCTTAGCTCTCAATCCTAAGTGGGTTACCACAAATAATAAGATTTATAAGATGTTGATATAACATTTGTAAACATGGTAATCTATGCCTATATGCAACACAAAAGCAATTTCTTAATCTAGTGCAAGAGATCTACCAGAAGATCAATTGATGCTCAAATAAGAAAACTAATAACTACCGCACATGTCGAAGTTACACTAGTAAACAAAGCTAAAATAAGCACAATCTACAAATTCAATAAGCACATAAATGATTTATTAACAATATTAAGAAGAAAAGTAGAAAAAAATCATCATTTAACATAACACACAAAAATACTACACTTCGTTTTGTGTATTAAATATAACAATGTATACATAGCTTGATTTTATTTGTAAATAAATTAGTTTCCTCCCCATTAGTGAATTTGAAAAAGATATTTACTTTCCAATGATAAATACACCAACGTTTAAAGGGATACCAAACAAGAAGTGGCCACGACTCGAAAGAAAAGTTAAAAATAAAATTTTTTAAGCTTAAACAAAATCAAAATTTTAGACTCACAGCCACCATCTTCATTTCTGTTTCATTTTAACTAACTCTCAAAAATTTGAAAGAAGATTGAGACATATTCCATTGACAAAGTACATTCAAAATCCTTCAAAATAGGTTTTTAATCATGCGCACTCCGGCCACGATTGATTTCCTCCTACGACTTTTTAATTGGACATACATACAAAAACTGAAAATGCCACCGACAGATCTTCATGGACAGATCCAGTTTTGGTGGATCCGTGAAGAGGTGAAAATTTTAGAAGAATCGTTTATTTCACTTTTAGTAACATTAATCCCTTTGTTTGGGATTCTTTAAGAGACCTTCAAGCTATTGTAACACATTATATTTATGACACGTCGTCAATAGTATATATATATAATTAATAATACAAGCAAACTTTGGACAAATTACCCTTGACCGAGGCAACAAGTCAAAATTCACAAAGAAAATCAATATATATATATATCCGGAAGTATCGGTTTCTCACTTTAAAAACGATTAAAGTTCAAAACCGGACCCGGGTTCGTTCTTATCGATACGAGGTGTGCAATTGGAGAGGTCGAGAGTCGGTATATAATTTGGTGTTTGAATAGTCACAAAGTGATTACGTGATTCTAAGTTCTAAGGAAAATTAATGCAAAGACAATCTATTCTAAAAACAAAAGCATATACACATTTAAAACAAATAACGGGAACTAAAAACGAGCACAAAATAGCAACTATGTAAAAATTTAACCCTACACCTAATTTTTTTTGCATGTAAACCTAGAAAATATTAAAAGAAAATTAAAAAAAAAGAATTAGATTTTTTTAACTATTTTTGTATTTTTTTTGAATTTTTAAAGATTTTAATCTAAATAAATGATTTAAAAATATTAAATGACTTTTATAAAATCTGAAAAATTACTAAAAAGTCCCTGGTTATAAACAGATTATGTGAAAAATGCTTCTGAGAAACAAGCTTACGAGAGGATACAGCCCCATATAATCTAGATAATACAGCTACGAAGATAGCTTATGTGACTATTCAACAGGCAAGTGATCTAGTTAAGTAATTATTTGTGCGAGTAGTGACCAGATGGTCCTACTGGTACTAATGGTAGCACAACTTGTGCTAAAACGTGTTATGGGTCGAGAGGTCGAGGGTTCGAGCCCTGCTCACCCTCACTTCTCCCCTAAATGCGTTTTTAACTTTTTTACCAAAACTTTTTACACAAACTTCTTCATAAGCTCACAAATATCAACTTTTAAAAAGGCAATATTTTTAGTTTTCAAAATAAGCATCCTCTGAATTAGGCAAAAACGTCCATCATTCACTTTTTATACAACACTTAGCACATTTTCTACACAACCAGTTTTACCAATAAGCTCTAAAACTTCAACACATAACCAAATAAGCAAATAAGTCTTATCACAACTTCAATAAGCTCACATTAACACAGAATAAGCATCCTACATAACGAACGAAGCAAATAACTCAAGATGAATCAAATAACTTTTAGACAAAACTAGTATCCAAACATTTCCAAGAGTGGACTTTATTCAAGCTTCTAATTTTTTAAAGCTAACAAATTGAATCTAGAAGGCCAAATGGCTTATACGCTAAAAAGATTGTCTATAGATCTACTAAAAACAACTCTCAAAAAGTATTTTGAAATTAAGATAAGCCACTAAAAATCTAGATGAAAAGCAGTGTTCAGACAGTTAACTAATTTTTTTTGGCTTTTTCAGTTTTTAAACACTAACATACGTACCTATTTTAAGCTAATATAATAATCCCTAAATTAAAAATTAAGCTGAAACATATTTAGTTTACCTTCTAAACTACTTGTGCATAAATTTAAAAAGCTTAAAACTAAGATTTATCTACTGTTTTTTAGATTTGAAAAGATGACAGTTTTAAACTAAAAGCCCTTTGCTGATGCAATTGACCACTGATGCAAATGACTTGATCCTCAAATTTAAACATCAAAACTTAATTTCTACACCATTTTGAGATCTTAATAAACACTTTCAAACCACAAGTAAGTATCAATCAAAGATCTAACAACCTAGACACCAAAACTGTGACTTATGGTCACAGTTTGATAAATTCCACACAAATTTTTTGCTTAAACAGATTTTATTCAAACAAAACTCAAAACCTTAATCTTATAAACTAAATAAAGGATATTAAAGTAAACCAAAAGGATTGTATGCCTTATAACAGACTTAACTAGGTTAAGTCTGCTAATGCCAAACACCCCTTTAAGAATTCTAAATCCATATTTAGCTTATAAAAGTGAGTTTTAAGGCTTAAAATCAATAATACCAGATATCACACAGCTTATAACAAGTTCAATAAACAACTTTTTATGATCAAACAGTACCCTATACAAGATTAAACTATGCATAATTTTTGGAGTGGTTTAAGACAGTTTTATAACAGATTTAGATTAATGAAGATTTAAGCTACAAATAAGCACTAAACAGCCAGATCAGACAATAATAAGCATATTACAACATAAATAAGCAGATGATAAGCAGTTTTAAATAAGCAAGCAGTAGATAAGCAATTTTTGACAGAATTTGTAAAGTTAAACTCACAGGTTATCCAAAGCTTTTGCTTATGTTTTCAGGACCAAAAACAGCTTTCAACACAACCTATAGCTTATCCACATAAGCACTAACCCATGGCCATCCACAATTTACCATGCTCCATTGAGTTGTGACAGATTCTTTGATGCTTTTGATGAAATAGTAACTCAAACACTATGAACTATGTAACTAGATTCATAAAATTTAAGAGTGAACCAACATAATAACAATTAAAATGAGCTTATGAATCTTATTAAAAACTTTTAATTAAACATAAACTAAAAAAACCAGAATTTTAGAACAAAAATATTAATTCTTAAAAATAGTTACAAGACTTGGAATTAAGTGCAATAAGTAAAAATACATAAAGTAAAATGGCTAAAAAATAAACTTCGTGCCTCTTAGGGCTTACAAAAGTCCTATTTATAGAAAATAAGCTAAGGGTCTTGGGTCTTCACTTGTGCTTCTGTGAGAGAAACAAGAGGGTGTGTTTCTTGTGTGAGAGAGCTCGAAGTCATCATCTAAGCCATCAATCTTGAGTGCTCACCAAGTCCTATGATCTCAACCATTGATTTTTGTCTTTATTCTTGGACGAATAGGGTTGTGTGGGATTGCCAACATGGCAATGAGCCCATGTGATGTGGGGTTGATGGGTTTTGTTGTTTAGTTGCTGAGGTTGAGAGGTTGAAGACACAAAAATGGAATTTTGGCGCCAAAGAGTGGTACTTTGTTTGTATTACTATTTTGGTGATACATAGTAAAAGTTTTGTAATTTTGACAGTATTGGCCCCTCAACTTGTAAAAGGCATAAAAGCATTAGACAATCCTGTGGTGAAAAGGGTAAGGAGTTGTGGAGCTTTGGCCCATCAGGGTTGTATTCTTTTATTGGCAACCACAATCCTGTGGGGACTAAAAAGAAAAAATAAGAAAGGAGAAAATAATCAAAAACACATAGTGGAAAAAAAAATGGACAAAGAAAATCAGATATAGCCAGATAAGAATAAGAATACGGATACAAGAACATAAAGAAAAAGAAGTAAGAGTAGGTAAATAAAGAGAAAAAAAATGGAGAAAGAAGAGCCACCACAGTACTCGAGCAGCCCCTTCCCCTTCAGCCCCACTCAACACCCCTTCAGCGCCCATACCCAATACCTCCCTGCCTCCCCCCCACCACGCTGCCATGTCTCCGTTTTAGTCGTAGCCCGCCACGGCCTCCCACCCGCGACGCCCCCACCACCCAGACCCCACCCACGCCAGCAGCCGCGGCGCATTCCACCCTCCGCTCCCCCCGCCACGCTACCCTCTCATCCCCCCTCCTACCCCGTGCGTCTCCTGTCCCGAATACCCGCCCGCCACCGGCTCCCCTCACTCGTCACCAACCCTCCCCACGCCCCTCCGCCACCCCCTCCACCTACCCGCAAACCCCATCAGACCCCACTTCCCCCGAGCCCTGTCCCTTCTTCCCGTCCACACCACCCCCAGCCAGTATACTCTGCACTAAGCCACTATCAAGCCCGACCACCGGCAGTCCTTGCCCCCCCTCTCCCGGCCTGGCCCACGGCCGCCTCCGAAGGTGCACCCCCCCCCCCCGCCGGCCATCCCTCCCCGCTCACCACCCTCCCGTCACCCCAGCCCCCCACCCCCTCCCCCCCCCCCAACCGCACCATGAACTTACCGCCGGCGCAATGGGGTTTTCATTGGTGCGTGAAAATATGTGCCCTTTGAGGCATCTAGTTAGTAATCTAGTTTTAATTTTTAGTAACTAGTTAGTTTTTAAATTAATTTCAGTTTTTAATCTTAGCTTAATTCTTAAGTCATTTACAGCTTTTACTTTCAGCTTTGTAACATTTTCAAGATTAATGCAAGTTTGAGTTTTTAAAGTCACTTTATAATCCCAAGTGTTAAGTTTCTTAATTGAGTTGTTTCGTGTTCAAAAGCTCTCAATACAGCTTGTTTAGAAACTGTTTTAACTAAGTAAACTTAAAAGGTTAAGTAGTTAAGAAATTATCACACCAATCACTCTCAAATATACCTCAGCTTATGTTATGGATGATAAGCCAGTTCTGGATGGGCTTATGGACTCTCACTAGCTTGTTTTATACAAGCTAGAGCTTGTAGATTCATTGTTTGACCCTGTTTAGAGCAAGGGTTTTGTAAGTCTATCTCTCTTTTTCTTATTATTCTTACTTTCAGTAGAACTGCTTGTTATAAGTTAACACTGCTAGGCCAAATCAGCCTATTTAAGTGCTTATTCTTAATTAAAATTGCTTATAAGTGTCTTATTTTGTTGATAGATAATCTGTTTTTAATTAACTTGAGAGAAAAATGATTTTGAAGGGGTATTTTCAACTAACAGTACTAACCTTAAGTTAGTTCTGCTAGTTAACTTTTGGAACAGCATTAACTTAACACTACCAGTACTAACTCCAAGTTAGTACTGCTAGTTCATTTTCTTGGATTTCAAAGGTAGCAGTACTAACTAACACTAGCAGTACTAACTCCAAGTTAGTACTGTCAGTTAAAACTGTTAGTACTGACAGGTCATTTTAGCTTATCAGCTTATTATTTCAGCTTGTTTAAGATTTCTTTAGATTTTTAGAGTAGATTAAGCTTATTTTAGTGTACTGTTTTCAATAGAACTTAATTGTCTTTTCAAAATAATTTTAAGAGTTAATCAGTTTTAGTTTTCTAGCTTATTTATCATTATAGTCCATTCTGGTTGCTTATTCTTATGCTTAAGTGCTTATTTTGGGTAGTTAACCTCCTGTTTTAGCTTATTTGCTTATTTCTTGTTTAATTGTGTTTTGTTAAGGCTAGCAGTACTAACCTTTAGCTAACAGTACTAACTTATAACTAGCAGTACTAACTCTAAGTTAGTACTGGTAGTTAATACTGGTAGTACTGTTGTTAGTACTGTTGTGTTTCTCTTGTTTAATTTAGCTTAATTGCATGCTTAATTTGCTTATTTAGATTTAGATTAGCTTATTTGTCTGTCTTAAGCTAATTAGAGCTTATTTGTGCCTTTGCGTAAAAGTTTTAAGTGTTTTTGCTATTTCTAGCTTTTATGCTTATTCTAGTTTATGTTCTTGTTTAATTTTTATGTGCATTTGCTTTCAGTATTAATTCACAAACATTCCTTGTTACATTCAAACACCAATCATCAATCGTTCTTCGATAATCCATTTCTAGCCTCGTTGGGACATAACGACCCGGGAACACTCTATACTGCTTCCGGTTTTATTGATTTCGTAATCTTGATCCTTGTGTTTATTTATATTTATATATATATATAAAGGATTAGTTTCCGCGAGTCACTTATATTCTAATAAGCTACTTCCATAGCTTATTTAGACTAGCTTATTTTATATTGTTTTCAATTTAGAGCTTTTCGAGTGGGCTTATTTTAGCTTATTTTTCGATTGTTTATTTTTATTCAAGCTTTTTTTTCTTTATATAGATCTAATCCTTAATCATACCCGATCCGAGTTCACTTGATTGAACACCTTAGTTTCGGGTGGATTAGATCTTATATTTTTAGCTTATTTTCTAGCATTAAGTTTGTTGCTTTTTAATTCTAGCTTATTTTACTTAGATCTAAATCTTTAAATATACCCGATCCAAGTTCACTTGATTGAACATCTTAGTTTCGGGTAGATTTAGATCTAAAGTTTTCATCTTTTAGCTTATTGTCTTTAGAATAAATTCTAAAATAGCTTTTGCTTATCTCATCTTTTTCTCTTTTCTTGTCTTTACTTTTTCAAAAATGCTTATTGTTTGATTAAGCTCGATTCGAATGCTAAAAAGGGTGTCATGAGTCTCCTACTCGACTTATTCATTAAGTCTTGAGCACCTTTATCTTCGAGAGCTTATTATTTAGCTTATTTAGTCATAAAGTTCTAAACTTTACTAGTTTTTCTTATAGCTTATTAAGCTAGGGCTTATTTCGAAGGGTATTTGTAGCTTATTTGAGAAGTGGCTTATTTATAAGCTTATATTCTTCATCCGTTCTTCGAAAAAGCCTTGATAGCTTTTTAGCTTAATCTAGTTTTTATTTCAAAAGTAGTTTTTTTATATATAGATTTAATCTAGTTTTATTTTTACAAAAATTAGTTTTCAAAATAGCTTATTTTTCTAAAAAGTTTTCATCTTATTAGCTTGTTTTGTCTTAACTTTTCATGTCTTATTTCTTATTCCATCCTTCTACATCTAAGGCCGGAGCTTAAGGGTCTTATAAGGTTGATAAATAGATAAAGTTTTAATCTTTATAGTTTTTACGAAAGTAATTAGTAGATAAAGTTGACACCTTTATTTGCTAATTAGTGAAGTAGAGCTTAAAAGTGATAAACTTATTTGTTTATTAAGTTTATAAGATCGGGTGGTTATCGTTTATTTGCGGCTCTTCAATTTGGTTACATTTTTTATATCCCTTTTTCCAATTAATTAGTGTAGATTTTAAATTAGTTATTTTATCAATGTTAGCCTTATTTGTTGTTTGCCCGCATGAGTAGTGAGTAGTTTAACTTGTGTTGCTAAGTGATTAGTGATTCTGGAATTTAGTGCGGTTTAAAAATGTTTAAAAAGTTAATAGTCCAATTTACATACCGTCATTTAGTTTTAATGCAAATTTAAGACTTGTCATTATTTTAAAAAGCATTTTATTTACTTGTCATTTTATTTTCTGTGCAACTTGTTTTTAATGGATTTTTAATTCATAAACCTAGCCGCAATTAAGGGAACATTTACTGTCACTTAGCAAGCATATTTGTCATGTATATCATTTTAGTATAAAATATTTTTAATTTTTAATTTAGAATAATATAAGTTTTACATTTTTAGTATAAAAATAGTTTTTTTCAAAAAAACCAAAACCAAAATATTTGTTCTTCAAGGACCAAACGAAATACTTTCTCATGATTTCAAATTCATCTCTCGCCCGTGGAAAACGACATCGGAAGTAGGACTATTATTTTTCCTAAAGTAATTGTCTTATCTGACGGGATATACTATATATTACTACGACACGCGTTTGACGCTTATCAAAATGGCGCCGTTGCCGGGGAGAGGTGTAGCGATTTTTACGAGATTGTTTGTGTTCGAACCTTGAAGACCCTTCCTTGTGAAGTTATTTTATTTATAAAAATATATAAAAAATAAAAAATATTTTTTTTTCTAAAAAATAAAAACATTGTTCCATACAAAGAAATAAAAATTGACAAGTTAGGTTAAAAGAAACACCAACATATAATACCTTCTATTTGAGAATTATCCATAATAGGTTCCACCAATTACCCCCCTCGAATAAAAGATTCAAAAACTTGCCTTTTGTGTCACTTGCGATATACGGCTCACCTCTAAAAAGTAAAATTTTTAGAGAGCTATCGTGAAGCTTGTTGATTATTAGGTTTAAGTTAATCAATCTCGTTTTGTCCTTTAATAAATTATATTAAACCTAAAAACCCAAAAATAATCTTCTTTTTCTTCTTATCCATTGAATTCTTTCTTCTTACCCTCTATATTGTTTAATTCTTATGGCGTCATTCGATCATCGTTTGAACCCCCTCTTCTCGATTAAAGAATGCTCGTCTTGTGGAGCTTTGTACACTACAGACTTTTGTTGTTCAAAAGGAGGTCTTGAAGACAAGATTCTTTGTCCTAAACCCCCTCAGAATTGTGCAACTTGTGGAGATCCGGTTGATGGTCTATATTGTCGATCCTGTGCTTTTGTGCGAAAGTGTTTGAATCAATTCATGATGAAAATGAAATTCTAAACACTTCTGATGACAACACTAACGTTGTTAGTTCACCTCAAGAGCCATTAGTCTTCAATCAAGACCCCGGTGTAAATTCTTCGCAAAGTCCTCCACAAATTAACCATAATTGTTGTTACGAGTGTGGTAATTCGTTAGACGATATCTTTTGTCTACGATGTACTTCCAAGTCTTGTGGGAACGGTGCTCATATTGGTTATAATTGTCCACCGAAAGCTCTGATTATCTCTAATTCAGAACAATGCACTCAAACCATTGATAAGCTTCCACAGACTTTGCCAAGTGTTCATCCGACATGCAATTTTGGAGATGAGAATTCATTCACTTATGATTCTAAACCTAATTATGTTGATGATTCTCTTAACGTTTTTAACCCACCTCCACAACCTCTTATGTATTCTTGTGAATTTTGCGGGAACGATGCTAGATATGGTCACTATTGTACACCTCAAGTTCCGTTCATCTATCCGGAACCGTGTTACAATCAAGACTTTAATTTCCCGCAAGATTTTCATGATTTTCAACAACAATATTTTTGTTGTGAAAATTGCGGGGGTCCTACGAGGAATTTTCAAATGTCAGTCCGATGGAATTATACGAAACCTAATCGTGTTATGATTCTAATTATTTCCGGTTTTGACCAAACTCACCCCACAAATCTATACCGTCAATCATCTATCTTCATGTTCCAAAATGACGTTCTCAATTCTTAAAATAAGCTTATGGAGAAATGACACTCATTATGTGATCATGGTTGGACAAATTATGCAAAAGAAGGAAGAAGAAGGCGAATTGCGGAAAGATCAACAACTACAACTCCGGCAAAGATCGATATTGGAAGATTCTCATTTGCTATGATGATGACGAGGACTATACCATTGCAATCACACACGTTTTACTAACCGAGGAGCCCGTTGACTCTCTCATAATAGAGGATGAGCATCTTGACACTATTCCGGCAACGGAATCAGACGAAGTAATAAAGTCTAGTGTTGAGGAGCTTGTCCCAATCCCAAGTGAGTCTGAGGGTATTTCCGACGGTGTGTGTGATGTGCCTCTTTGTGACAACCCTTGCCCTGTAAAGCTTTCAGATCACTCTAAGATTGTTCGTTAATTGTTCCAACGATGAGGATACTTTCATGTGATGCGTTGATTTCTGAGGGACATCGAGTACGTTGAAAGCATCACCTCCGATTTGGGAGATCGTAATCTTAGAGGAGGTGAATGATGTTGATCAAGAAGAGAAAGAGTTTGATTTAGAAAATATTATTCAAATCCAAGACGTTATTCTTCGAGAGAAATTATTGAACATCAATCGTCTTATTGCTAATATTGAATCTTTGAATGATAACTCCACTCCTTATTGTGTGCTCAAGTCTACCTCTCCATTTCCTATCCCCGATAGTAACTCTTTCTTTGAGAAGTCTGATACTTTCTCCCTCTCTTTATTCGGAATAATTCTTTTCCGAATTCGAAGTTTTCAGTTCGTTTAGCGATTCATACAGAAGAGAGAGTAGTGGCAGAGAGTACCATACTCATGCTAATACTTCTCTTCCCGAGTATGATTCGTTTCATTTTGAGATTTAGCCCGATCAGGGTGAGTTGACCAACGTTGTTATGGAAGAACCTCGTGTTCATGTGCCTAATGTGTTACTCACCCATCCCACCCTTTTGATAGATTCGGACCTCATTATCCGAACCTTCCTTCTTTATTTCACTTATCCGGTGATTTCTTATTGTCTTTTCTCCTTCTGGAGATGAAGACACAATTTTTGGACCCCGGCATTTCCACTTTTTCATTTTTTTCTCTTAGCCTGTGGCATATGGAAAATCCGATAGTGATTTTTCTATTCTATATTTTGCCCCAAGGGGACAAAGGGAATTCGGGGAGAGTCAAGCTAGTGACTCGCACAAAAATAAGCGCTTCTCGGGGTGGCAACCCCGTGTTTTTTATTTCTTTTATTTTCTTAATAATAAGTGAGAAGTTTGTTATTTTAAAGCCAAGGGTGGGGCGTGCATTTTCTATGTTTGTGTTTTGATTTTGTTTGCAGGGACTCCTCACAGATCATTGAAGGACGGTGCTTGATTTCAATACTCCATCATCCGTGTCTATCGATCTTTTGCTTATTTGGAATCCTAATCCTGTTCATGTATAATATATATATATATAGTATTTTATATATATATATATATATATATATATATATATATATATATATATATATATATATATATTGTTTCCCCTTTCACACTTGGAATTTTTTGCATTTGCCTTTTTCATTCTTAAGTGTGGGGGTAAAACCCGATATTTTTAAACATTGAGGCCAATGTTCCATTCTAAGTGTGGGGGGAGATTTCTATCGAAATATGATCATACCTGTGCCTATTTGTGTTCCCACGCAACCCCGTTTTAACCAAGATTTTAAAATTTTTATTGTCTAATTATGATATATATATTTCAAAAAAATGATTAAAATATAAAAATATTAGTAATAAGTAGGCCCGGAGAACTTGGTAGCTTTTGACTTGATCGAGTTTTAAACTCTAGCTTTCCCCATAGCTTTCGAGACTAAGCATTTGCTTAACTTTAAAATTTTGCAAAGAACGAAAAATGATAGAGTTTGATATAAGTTAGATGCTAAGCGTGGATTAGTTGGATATCTTTAAAGCTCATAGAGGTTAATTGTGGCTTTTTGCTCCCGCCAGCTTAATAAACGTTATATAATTGTTGAATAAATAAAGTTTCTTTGGTTTTTGCGGTTCTTAGTTTAAATCACTTCGTAGAGATTCCTTCTGGTGAAAGTAAGGTACACATCGAGGTTTTGTCAGTGTTGTGGGGAAATAGACTCCTGGACCATGGTCGGCTCGCATACCGATGTGGCAGTTGTTAAAAGAACCACAGGACTTGAGAAATTTGGTATAATAATAAATTGTTATGTATAAACCGAAGACGAAGAAATAGGACTTCTGTGTGATCATGGTCGGTCGCATACCGATGTGACGTCGTTCTAAGGGGTGGAAGGTAATAATAATAAACTGTGGCACTGATAATGAGTTTATGCATCTTGCGCTCCAAAACGATGTTGCTGTCTTCTGAATTAAAGCACATTAGGTTTAAATAAATCAAAAATAACTAAAAAATAATCCGAGACTGATGATAAAAGTTTGGTTGCATCTTCCGGCTCACAACCGATGTTGCAGCCTTCAATAAAGGTCGAGGAAATTACAAGGTCGAAATATGTTTGCTGCATCTTGCGGCGCTCATAACCGGAGGTTGCAGCCTTCTAAGGACCGAGGTTTCATTAATGTTGCAATAATAATAAGTTATTAAAGCCTTAAATTTTGACTTCGGGGTTATCTAAATAAATCCTCCGTCTCTGGACTCGTTAGTTGATTGTGGCGGATGAATTAAAAGGATAATCCTAAATCATGCGAAATATTAGACCTCCTAATTTAAAATCGTGGACTTATTCTATCCATATCGTCTCTTTAGGAAAGGGATTTCAAAACTATTGTGGGTCTAATCCGGGTTAATTTATTTAAATAAGGACTCATAATTATTTGTCACCAAAAATAAAAAATCTTGAGGAAAAATTAGGAATTAAGGGAGCGAAAAGTTAAGTTTTATTCTTACACAATTAGCATGTATGAGTGTGGGTAACATTAATCTTATATTTAACTGTGATTTCGTTTTAAGCTTAGTTTGGGGATTGTGAAACTCAAGGATGACGAACTCCCGTTCTTAAAGCCTTTTAAATAATTTTATTTAATTGTTATCTTAGTTTTTATTGAATAAGTGGTTAAAACGGAGGCGCTTTCGAAATAAATGATTTTTGAACCTTCTTAATGGACATTTTCTGTTCTTGTTTGATTGTGATGGGTCATAAGTTAAAAGGGGATTTATTTATTTATTTTCGGGCGTGTTTTATTTACATTGCGTGTGAGACCAGCAATGGCTTAGTGTGGGGGAATTTTGATATGTGCTAAAACACACATCATTTGTACCCCAGGAAATGCTAATAAACGGACTAAAATACTAAAATATGGATAAATATGTTGTAAATATGTTTGTATTGTGTTTTTATGTCTTACAGGTACAAAGGATTGAAAACAAAGCAAAAACGGTAATTTTCGGGTGACTTTCGACGACGTTTTCACGTTTATCGAGGTCGAAACGAAGTCGTTAATTTTCCTCGATCACACCATTGGAAAGAGCACGAAATTACGAGTCCAACGGTACCGGCCTTTTATATTTGAACCTTTTTATTTTGAATCTTTTTCATCCCTGTTTGAACCTTTAATGCTAGTATAAATGAACTTGGCCAAATAAGGGTTAAGTAAATAATTATGCATATATATAACAAGACCACTGCCTAGCGCAGTTGGTCTTGTGGTTTCCTTTGAGACTCAAACCAAGAGGTCGGGGGTTCGATTCATGCAGGAGGGTTATAATCCCCTCCACGCCACGTCAGCTGACACGTGGCACCACGTGGCGGACCCAGACCCGACCCGATCCAGACCCGACCCATGACTCGACCTAACCCGGTTGGCCACCACTGTTGACCACCGTTGACCGGTGGTTGATCGGTGGTTGACTGGTGGTCCGGCGGTGGTCCGCCACCGTTGACCGTCGCTGCCACCGTTGACCGCTGTCGTTGATCGGTGGTCCGGTGATGGCTCCGGTGACGGTGGGGGAACAGTAATTACACCACGTGGCACCACTCAGGTGGTGACACGTGGCACAACTAATGATTGGTACGAGGTTGCAGGTACGAGGTACTGTTCATACGAGGTGGCAGGTACGAGGTGGCGGCGGCTGGCCAATCAGAGCATGACACATGTCATTTTGCGTGTGTCAGTACGAGGTAGGCGTGTGTCAGGTACGAGGTATAATCATTGGCGTATTAATAACGCGTTGGGACGAAATGACGAAAATGCCCCTCACCTTTGCACTATAATGCGTCAGAATGGCCTGAAATGACGAAAATGCCCCCACCTACTTTGGGCTATAAATACAACAGACGTAGCTCATTTGAGGGAGAGTTTTTTTTATTTTTTTCATAGTAGTAGGTGTAGATTTAGGAGTAGTATAATATAATTTTTGGCTTATTATAAAAGCTTATTGAAGCTTATTAGATCTAGCTTATTGTAACTCTTGAGCTTATTAATGAAGAAGTTTATTTCGAAGGTTGGTGTTTATTTTTAGCTTATTATCTATGCTTATTCTCTTGTCTTTTTCTTATTTCTTTTTAGCTTATTCCCAAATAAGCTCATGCTTATAGCTTATTTTTAGAGCTTTTCGAGTAAGCTTATTTTAGCTTATTTTTCGATTGCTTATTTTTATTCAAGCTTTTTTTTTTCTTTTCTTTATATAGATCTAATCCTTAATCATACCCGATCCGAGTTCACTTGATTGATTGAACCCTTAGTTTCGGGTGGATTAGATCTGAAAAAAATAATAGATTTATATTTTTAAGCTTTTTTCTAGCATAAAATTGTTGCTTTTTAATTCTAGATTATTTTTCTTAGATCCAAATCTTTTAAATATAACCGATCCAAGTTTCAACTTGATTGAAATCTAGTCTCGGGTAGATTTAGATCCAAAGTTTTCATCTTTTAGCTTATTGTCTTTAGAATAAATTCTAAAATAGCTTTTGCTTATCTCATCTTTTTCTCTTTTCTTTTCTTTACTTTTTTTAAAAATGCTTATTGTTTGATTAACTCGATTCGAATGCTAAAAAGGGTGTCATGAGTCTCCTACTAGACTTATTTATTAAGTCTTGAGCACCTTTATCTTCGAGAGCTTATTATTTAGCTTATTTAGTCATAAAGTTCTAAACTTTACTAGTTTTTTTATTGTTATTTAAGCTAGGGCTTATTTCGAATGGTTTATTTATAGCTTATTTGGAGAAGTGGCTTATTTATAAGATTGTATTCTTCATCCTTTTCCTTCGAAAAAGCCTAGGTTAGTTTTTTGCTTATTCCTTGTTTTTTATTTCAAAAGTAGTTTTTTTATATATAGATTTAATCTAGTTTATTTTTACTAAAATTAGTTTTCAAAATAGCTTATTTTTCTAAAAAGTTTTTATCTTATTAGCTTGTTTTGTCTTAACTTTTCATGTCTTATTTATTATTTCATCCTTCTACATCTAAGGCCGGAGCTTAAGGGTCTTATAAGGTGATAAACTAGATAAAAGTTTTTTCTTTATAGTTTTGATGAAAGTAAATTAGTAGATAAAGTTGGACACCTTTATTTGCTAATTAGTGAAGTAGAGCTTTTAAATTTGGATAAACTTATTTGTTTATAAGTTTGTAAGATGGGTGGTTATCGTTTATTTGCGGCCTCTCGATTTGGTTACATTTTCTATCATTTTCCAATTAATTAGTGTAGATTTAATTAGTTATTTTATAAAATGTTAGCTTATTTGATGTTTGTCATGCGTAGTGAGTAGTTTAACTTGTGGTTGCTAAGTGATTAGTAATTTGGAATTTAAGTGCGGTTTAAAAAGGTTTAAAAAATTAATAGTCAATTTACCATTACCCGTCATGATTTTAATGTAATTTAAATACTTGTCATTTATTTTAAAAAGCATTTTACTTTACTTGTCATTTAATTTCTTGCAACTTGTTTTTTAAGGATTTTAATTCATTAAACCTAAGCCCGCACTTAAGGAACATTTCACGTCACTTAACAAGCATATTTGTCATTTATATCAATTTTAGTATAATCTTTTAGTTTTTAATCTTAGAATTAATATTAGTTTAATTTTTAGTATAAAAATAGTTTTAAAACCAAAACCAAAATATTTGTCATTCAAGGACCAAACGAAACATTCTCATGAATTTCAATTCATCTCTCGCCGTGGAAATGACACTCGGAAGATAGACTATTATTTTTCCTAAAGTAATTGTCTTATCTGACGGGATATACTATATATTACTACGACACGCGTTTGACGCTTATCAATTATACCTGGTAGGGAGTCCTAGAGTTCCAAACATGGTGAGGACCGAGGCTATGATCAAAAAGGAGAATCTCTTGGAGATTATCAGAGAGAACCTTCACCTTGAAAAAACCCGAAGCATCTCTGTCCCAAACCCATTTATCAACACAATCTGGAGAAAGAACCAAATTTCCAATAAGAGAGATTAGAGAGGCAATGCCATGAAGAGCACGACCGTGATGTGGGATACGCCAAGACCACAACCCACACCATGTCTCATTAACCGGGCCTCAACGATCACTAATAACACAATCGGAGTCATTCTCGAGAGCGAACAATATTGGATAACTATCCTTGAGAGGTTTACCATCTAAAGTCCCAATATCCTTCCAAAAAAAGGTGTTCGAGCCCATGGAAACTTTAAGCTTGAAAGAGGAACCGAATGACGGATCCACTATCGATATGAGAGACGCTTTTAAAGATATGTCGGACCAAGCCCCCATGTATCCTTTAAAGATAGGATGGGACATTGAAACTCCGCCATATCTCCATTAAAGTCCTTTATATATTTCACCAAAGAGCGATTTCTCCGAGCTATCAACCCCGAGACCTCCCATTTTACGACTAAGAAGAATGCTATTCCATTTAACCCAACTTATATCGCGCTTAAAGCATGTTAAGTTCTTTTTTAATCGATAATTATATATAATTTATTTTTTTAAAATAAATGACATGCGTGTGTAAATATTTGTAACTAGTTATTGCTAAAACTAGTTAAAGAATGGCAAATAACACAAAAAGATACATAACTTAAAGATCATTTTCAATTAAGGTATCGCACTTTTTTTCTTGCATAAAAAGGCACCCTATTTATTTTTGTGGCAAATTTCGGTATTTTCGTTAAATATTTAATGATCATCCGTTAAATTTTACATTTCTAGTTCATCGGCCACTACCACCACCACCAATCATCTTCGCACCCACTAACCCTCCACCACCTATAACTACCACCGCCTCGCCACAATTCACCTACCACTGCGTATTTAAAGGTTTTGACATTCAGATGTGTCTATAGCTTTGTTTGTAGAATATGGGCCTTTATACAATAACAAGATAAACAATAACGTTTTGAAAGAAGCTTTAGGTTATCTAAATAATAACTTTTGGCCTTATATATATTGTTGATCAACGATTACACTACTGAATAGAAGAGATTTTTCATGCTCAGGTTATACCAAGTGATCGTTTCTCTTCATGACTTGCCGTGATATTTCTTTGGTCACACCATATAAAAGTATAGTAAAGTGCGTTTGCATCTGAAATGGAGGTCGAGGGAACGGTTAAACCACATCATAATTAAACAAAACAATTAAAAAAACATTTAGTCAAGTTAAAAAGCTCAAGACAAAGAAAACAATAATGAAAAATCGAGGTAGTGATGGTGGTGGGGAGGCTTGGTGGTGGCGAAGATGATTGGTGGTGGTGGTGGTGGTGGCGGTAGTAGTGGCCGGTGGACTTGAAATGAAAACTTAACGGACGATCGTTAAATATTTAACGAAAATACCCAAATTGGCAAAAAATATAAGTTGGGTGCCTTTTTATGCAAAGAAAAAAGTATGATACCTTAATTAAAAATGACATTTAAGCTGAGTACATTTTTGTGTTATTTACCTTTTAAAAAACTATTTAGAGTACTTCCCAAATGAAGTGTAAACATTTTAAATTCATATCTTTTACACATTTTTTAGATTCCTTAAAAGAGTTGTAATTTGCATATATGTCCTTATGTCTTCGCCAAATTATGAATGAAATCTTCACAATTTTGAAATTGCAAGGCACATTTTTTTTGTTTTTGTGTGTCAGGTCATGGGTGATATTTGATCTCATGAGAAAAGTTCCACGTAGAACATTATCTAATTAAAGAACAATTCATTCCATCTCAACAATCCATTTTATTTCTATCTAATTGTTTAAATTAATTTTTATTTTAATTTAATTAAAAAACCCACTTTTATCATATTTTTTAAAAATTAATATCTCACAAAACGTTAATCGTTACGCATAACTCCGCAAAACTACCATCGCGATGGAATTAAATTGTCTTTCTTTAGAGAGGCACTTTATATACTTTCGACGGTGCTTTTTTTTTTGATTTTTTTTCGTGTCACTGTATTATTGAAAAAATCACATGTGATTTGCATAATCAATTACATGGTTGATTTCTTTCGACTGAACTTTTTTTATTTATTTCAGTCATGTATGAAAATATTCACATGTGATTTGTACTCACAATCACAGGTGATTTGTACCACCCTCACAGTGATTTCTTTCGACGAACTTTTTTTTTATTTCAGTTATGTCTGAAAAAATCACATGTGATTTGTATCACAATTACATGTGATTTCTTTCGACGAACTTTTTTTTTGATTTTTTTTCAGGCACGTCTGAAAAAATCACATGTGATTTTTTTAGACGTGACTGAAAAAAATCAAAAAAAAAAAGTTACGTCGACAAAGTATATAGAGTGCCTCCTCTATAGAAAGAATAAAAAAATACTCGTCGAGTTGAAGGTTTGTATTTTTTTTTCTTTTGATGATTAACCGTTTGCAAGATATTTTTGTTTTAAGTACATGGTGGAAAAGTGGGTTTTTTCTTTTGATGAAAAAATAAGTGGTTTAGGATTACCTTATTTTTGTTCTTTAAGATGATAATAATTCTATAAGGATCTCACCTCTTGATCCTATAATTTGGTTTTTGTTTCCATGCATTTTCTCCTCATTATTCTATGTATGTATGAGCTTGTGGTGTTTTTACCTTCGGGTCCCTTTCTTTTTAATTAGTTTGTTGAGGAGAAGGGATGACTTTTCTTGTATAATTTGTACCTTTGTTTGGTTTCTTTAATATAATGTTGTCTTTAAAAAAAACACATACTCCCTCCGTCCCTAAATAAGTGTCCACTATTGACTTTTGAAGTCAAACTTTCGTAACTTTGACTTTAATTATTTCTTTTTGTGTTATATAATACTTGATGCAAAAATATTTAAATTGAATTGGGGTTTTAAATATATTTACCATAGATAATAGTTTACATTAAGTCATTATATAACATAAACAAAATAATTTTAGGTCAAAGTTGAGGAAAAAGACTCTATAAGTCAATAGTGGACATTTTATTTAGACAGATCGCAGGTGTGGTAGGAGGGAAGTATCTATCAAATTGTTTTCACTATAATACTAGCCGGTTAACCGTGCAATGCATCTGGTGGCGGGTATTCGGTAATAAAATAGTGGCGAGTAACGTGTTCTTTTATATGTTTTTTTCTAACATACTTTACAAAATAATGCTAAAATTTTAAATTAAAATAATAATTAAAAACTATTACGATGCAAACTATTTCAATCCAAATAACTTAAGGGTTTTCAAATTTAAAAAGAGTAAAATAAGAATGTTAAAGACATTAAATTTAAAGTTATCGTCAATACAATGGAAATGTAATAGACATTGAAAAAGATTAATCGTTAACAATTATAATATCGACCTAAAAATTATTAAGAACTTAATTGTTAAAATAAATTTTTTACCTTAAACGATTGATGAAGATGTTGATTTATCGAATGATGTAAGCCTTAATGTTAGGAAAACCAAGTTATAAATCTTTAGATTAAAATTTTGAATTGAAATTCTCAAATGTCCAATCATGGTATATAATAGAATTCACAAATCAACTTTTTTTTATATAAAACAGTAGAGATACATACTATTAAGTAAGCGGTTTCAACATTAAATGTTTATAACCACCGTTACCTTCAACATTAACTTAAAGACCATGAATTTGGTATGTAACAACTTATGAATTCATGGATGAGGTTAATTGTCCGATTAATGCTCATAACTTCTTTTGACCAGGAGTTACAAACTCTTTTAAATGAGCTATTATTAACACATGCTAGTTAAAAAAAACGTATACAATAAATCTGATGTGAATTTTAAAATGTTTATGGTGAACGTTGACTAATGAATTTATACCTCCTGTGAGTAGCAACATTAACAATGAAAGCGGCCAAAAGCAAACATGAGGGTATGATTCTAAGAGCCAATAAGCAAACTGGGCGTAGTCCCTTTACACATGGCATCTATGTTTCACCATCAAAAAAAGATCAAGTTGCTTAAAATATTCATATAGATCTAACAAAAAGTACATTGAACATAAGAATGTTCATATGGATATGCCAAAACCGCTCAAATCACCAAAAAAAACACCGAAATCACCTAGCGCACTGAAACCACCTAGTCACCAAAAGCCATTGATCATTAGCTTGGCAAAAGGGCTGCTTGGGGACAATTGGCGGCTGGTATTTCGGGCTGGTTTTTGGCGGGTAGCTGGCTGACGGCAACATGATGTTCGGCAATTGGCGGCAGAAAGAATCAATGGTGAGTGGTGGCAAAATCTGATATGTAGTACGGTGGATGGGAATTTGGTGGTTTGAAGAAAACAGTGAGAAAGTGTGTTTGTGTTTTTAAGAGAGAGAAAAATAGGGTGTAATTTGTAATGAATTTTGTTAATGTTTAGAATTTTTATACTCAATAGTGTTTGAGTTTGTGTTTACATTTAAATTGTGTTTAATGGACCGTTACAAATGGACCACATGAATGCAACAGTTACAATTTGAGTGAATTGAAGACAATATCAATATTAGCAGTTACAAGTTGATTGTATTAAAAAACATAAATGGTGAACAACATTGACTAATATGATTTGTTACTTTCCTAATAAATAATCTTTTTATTTAATTTTTTAAGACTTTTAAAAATAGAATAAACTAAATGCTTTATAAAATAGTAAAGATGTACTCTATTACTTTCAAATTTGTAAATATTAAATACAGTTTACCAAAACCATAACTCAATAAAAAGTCTACACAATAGTTTTTGACAAACTAGTACGTCTTGAATTAATCCACAAGACTCATGCATGAACCATTCTTTCTTCCTTCCACCCAATTAACTAAACAAACCAAATTACAGTAGTAGTATCTATATATTTCCCCTCCTTGAAACACTCCCTTCATATCTATCACAGGGCTCCACTTAACACAGCAAAACACCAATACTCCGATCAATCCACTGCGGTGATTCGACATCCACCCCGAATCTTCTGGCTCCCCTTCAAATGGGACGCCCGAATTCGACTGGTTCGATCGTAACGCTTTCTTAGACCGTAACGAATCCATCAAACCCAACTCAAATCCAATCACCTTGATCCAAAACACAAACACTACTAGTACTTCTTCAGTACATGTTTCGGCTTTTTTGAAGTCCAAACCAGTCGATACAAAAACCCGGAACTGTAAACTAGCTAATATTCTCATGTTTCCCGAAAGATCGGATTCGAAAGTAAATGAGCCGTTGTCTCCGAAGGTTTCGTGTTTAGGTAAAGTTAGATCAAAACGGTCTCGTAATCGTAGAAAGATTACTAGACCGGCTGAGAGAACCGGGTTTATGTGGAGGATGACGTCGTTTTTCCGATGTGGCGGCAGAAAAACTCATGGGTCGCCGGAATCGGAGAGCTAGAGTTGACTGAAGGAGAGTCAACGGAAAGGATGGGCCCCACAGACGGTAAAAAAGAGAAGGTGTTAGCTATAAAAGTGTTAAGCCACTGGTTTTTTGCGGTATTTTTTATATTTTTTTTACCGTGGTTTGATACTTGTTGTAATGTTTTTTGTTGTATATAGACAGGCTGTTGAATAAATATAAATTTTCATTATATTTAATCACTGATTGGTGAAATTTTTTCCTATTTTTCCGTTTTTAAATTCTTAGAATATAGAAAAAAGTTGAAAGTTTTGAAAATCTGTTTAGATGGAGTTACATTTTTCTTTTTAAAAAAAAAACGAATGAAAATGTTTTCAACAAAAAGTTTTAAAAGTAATTAAAAAACATTTAGAATGGACGGTGAAGGATAACACGAGAGAGATTGGTGTACATTTGATGTTTTATAGATTTCAATTTTTTTTATTGAGAAAAAATGAGAAAGAAAAAAGTAAGAATTATAAAATGGACTTTTCAATTTTTATGTTTAAATGTTGAAAAAAAAGTGAGAATGAGAAATTTTTATTTTTTTTTTTTTTTTTTGTTTTTTACTTTTTTTTTGCAAAAATGTCCAAAACAATTTGCAACTAAATGAATTTTCAAAAATTTTCCTCTTGCATTTTTTTTTTGGAAAATGGGGTATTTTTCACCAATAAACGGCCGATAAATGAGATGCTTATTAAAAACTTTTTTTTCGATTGTAAACAGAGATTGTAATACACAAAAATTTCAAAAACCATGCTCAGTTTAATAATTATGAATTTTTTCAGTTTTATATACACAACAAAAATCAGTGACATAGCTAAGGCTAGCGGAGGTTCTGTGCTCAAACTATGTGATAAATAAAATATGACGATCTAAGATATGTTATACTAGTTGTTGAAATAAAAACCATAGTATTTTAATGATCTAGCTTCAAATTTAACAAATATTTACAACATGTATAATTATATTACGTTAACAATTTTTGTTCAAAGTGAAATTTAAAGCTCCGATTATATAACGGAATGTAAATTATGAGGCCTCTAAATGTGTGAGGTCTTGTGCGGTAGCACACCTTCGTATACGACTCTGACAAAAATTAATAGGGTTTTCGAGAACTACTTGAGTCCGCCTTGGATTTGTATTATTGTGTCAATAATGACGTTGCGGTGGGGTGTTTCATACTGAATTTTTACGTTTTGAGATCTAGTTCTGGTCATTGCAAAAACTATTTTCTTCGATCATGGACGGAGCCAGGGGGTGTCCCGCGGGTGCCCGTGACACCTATAGATTTTTTTGAGGTAGTGTTAATTTTTAAGAAAAACAACGATTTTTTTCAAATGTATCATAAATGCATCCGGTCCATCGAAATGTGTTTATAGTCTTATCGTTTTAATGAAAATTTTGTTTTATTTCACTTTTTAACTCTATTATATTATGGTTAAAAAATGATTTGTGCACCCGATCTTATTTGGTCCGACCACTAAATTGCCAATGGTGATGGCCCTTAGTTCCATCACTCCGTATAAGCTAGGGAAAAAAATTGTAACACGTATTATATGAGTGCGTGTGGGTATATATAACGTGTTATGTGTATTACTACACACACTATTACATGTGCCGCATATTTCTTTGAACGTGGAAAGTTGCAAACTTTCTTATCTCTAAACCAAAGATGCTTTCATGTTCCAAATTCTACATTGTGATTTATAAACCAATATTAGTATTTTGAATGCTTAATGATAAAAAAAATTGAGTACCGTATGATCTCTGATTAATTATTTATAACATTTGTCATCATGAGAGTTACTTAAATGAAATACTTTGAGTGGTTGCTAAGCTTATGAGCTTGAGTTTTATTTGCTTATGTTATATGTCCATTTAAATGTTTGGATTAGCTTTTATATTTAACAAGTGGATGCTTCAAATGTTGGTGTTTTGAGTTTTTAATTTTAGATTCTGTTTGACAGTACATGTCCTCGTCAGCACTATTTTTAGTTTATGTTGAAAATGAATTAAGAGCAATGTGTTGAAAAATTTACTGTTAGAATAAATATAATTGAAAGTAAATTTGTTAAGTTTAGATGCTAAATTTATATAGCCAACCTACCACTTAAAAAAACGCCACACTTTTCGTTTGGCTTATCATAATCCCGCTCCTTATATAAGCTTATAAGCCTACTAATATAAGCTTAGCCAAACACTTAGTTTGCGCTTATTTGACACATATAAGCTAATAAACTCATAAGCCCATCATATAAGCTTAGTCAAACACCCCTTAACATATTTTGGACAATGTAAAAGTATCTCTTTTAGTTTAACAAACTGTAACACCTCAAAATGGGCATATCGGAATATGATGGTTCCGGAGGGTTTAAACTTTACTAGATATTCGCACAAGATTATAGAACGACAGTATTAAGGGTCGTTTGAAAAACTGATAACATTGGAATTTAATAAGATGTTCGTTACAAGCTCATAGGCTTAAATTGTTTGACTATGATAAAAGTAAAGATTTCACAACATAACAATATCCCAAAATGTAATGCATGCAAATCTTTATGATAATATGACTTCAAAAGACGACCATCCAATGTATCCATGACTTGCACCTTATTGACCTGAGAAAACATGTTTAAACTGTCAACAATAATGTTGGTGAATTTATAGGTTTATAAATTTAATGAAGTGGATAGCAAGATTTCCCTGTAATAAAGTAACAAATACAATATCACAAAAATGTATTACGAAATGCACTAAGCTCATGACACCGAAGCTAAACAATGTATGTATATCAAATACATATAAATGACTTTGCCCAATGTAGATGTTCAACCCGTAACATCCATGAGTCCAAATGGTATACGTTCGTCGTTTCCGGCCAACCGGTAAACTAGCAAGCGCTACTTGCCCGAACGGGGATGTTAATCCCAAATAGATCTATTCATAACATTCGCGCTCACATAATGCAATTAACAATTACATCTATGCAATTAACAGTTCATGATGATGGGCATAGTGGGTTATAGCTACTTAGGCAAACTCGTAATATTTGAATTTAAAATGTACTTGCATCCAGTTTGTAAAACAAACATGATCTCATCCCCGAGATTTGATAAATGATTGAAAAGTATAAAAGTGGGGACTATAAACTCACATCAAGTAATGATAATCAAATAGCGAGGTAGTGGCATGAAAAACGATGCAAAAGGCTTTATCCGCAACCTATGAATAAATAGTACATATTCACTAAACTGAAAAATAATAATACAATTACTTGCAATCTTGTCCCTAGTGTGCTTGAACTTTATTTAAAATAATAACGTTTGAAAATAATTTCTCGTTTTAAAATGGTCGACTTTATTGGGTCAACGCGGTCAAAATATAAGTATATAATTTACGACTTTGGACTTTTAAGAAACTAGGTCGTATATACTTTAAAATATTTGTTTAGGTCAGCCCTTGGTTTGGTCTCTAAGTATGTTAATTATTTTGGCGAAACGTTGACGTTTACTATTTGAGTTAAGCGTATATTTTACCAAGTTTTATTATGAGACGACTTAGAGTTTTACAATTAATTTACAGGTTCGTTAGACAACCATAACGAAAAGTAAAAGTATATTTGAAATCTCAGTTGGGTGGTCTACAACTTTCGTTAAGTAAGTTTCGTCTAAAAACGTCGTTTAAGTTGTTAAAAATGAGGTTAAACATATGCGGGTCGCAAGGCAGTTTTATACTTAGAAAATAAATGGGTCATTTTAGTGTGTACTGTGTGCGTGGCCAAAGTTTTGAAATCAGTTTGTAGTCTCGTT